>QKMV01001338.1:0-15207 GCA_003287335.1 Lednia tumana
ATAAAATATAAATTATTATAACCCATTAAGGTAATTTTATGTTATGCCGCCGCACGGTTAATACTTATCTGAAGCTGTTATAGAAGTTGGTATTTGCTGGGGAAAATTTTATTGGTTAAAGATTTACGGAAACATAAGAGATCAGAAGTGCATTGATGGAAATATGGTGGTGGGTTATTTTGTGTATTTGCGTTAGAGCAGATAGTTGGTTGTTTGTTTGGTAATGTGGGTATGTATCTTTATCGTAATTGTTCTCGTAGTGGGGTCATGTATACATGAAGGATTGTTTAATTGCTTTCTGGCCTGGGTATCTATGGAGGTATGCGGAATTATCATGATGTTATCAGTGAGTTGGGCTGGATTTGAGCTCAGTCTGTCCAATATGTCTTCTTGCGAAGGATGCGCGTTTACTATGGTAGAGTTTTGTGCGATGTGCCACGAGGAGCGGTTGTTGGAGTGGTTGCAGGAGCATGGGGTTGGGGGATGCCGGGGGATGGTGTGTGCGAAGTGTGGCGGCCAGTGCTCGTTAATGGCCGATTTTCGGTTTGTTTGTGGGAAGACAGAGGATCGCCAGAGGACGCGAGCGATTGACGATGGTAAGTGGCTGCAATGTTATTTTGGCATAGGTTTTGGCTGGAAATATGGATTGACTTTAAAAAAAAAACTTTTAATAACTGTGTTAAGCTGCTGAAAACTTAACTGAAACTAAACTGCCAACGTTTCGCTAACTATGCTGAAAGCTTCATCGGGGAAAGTCTGGCGAAGCTTTCAGCATAGTTAGCGAAACGTTGGCAGTTTAGTTTCAGTTAAGTTGGCAGCAGTTTAACCCAGTTATTAACAGTTTTTTTTGAAACTATACTAGTGCTGAAATTAGTCAGGAGATATGAGTCTCAAAAATTTAATAATGGATTGACTTGTTTTTTGTATTGCGATCATTACGCTTCATTTCGGGTTTGCTTACGTTACGTGGGGAGCCTTACGTGAGATGGATGGTTAGAGGTGGTTAGGGTTGTTTTTTCTGGCAGGTCGGTTGGTATGAGTTTGGAACATAGTGTGCGATTGCAATATGGCAGCCTATGCGATAGCAATATGACGGCGGGACTTGTCTTGATTTTCATGGGCCTTGTTCATTTTGAGTGATTGGGGTGCGTGAAATTGGTGCTTTCTAGTTATTTCATGGAAAATATTGAAGTGTTCTTAAAAACAGGGTCATATTTCGCTGTATTTTTGAAGTTTCACGTTGAATTTTGGAGGCAGGCAGTGCGGCGGCTTAACAAAATGTTATCCCCTTTCGCCAAAACAATGCTCTATGGCATAACGTAACGCATTCATTGCTGAACTTTTATTCGAAATACAGTCTCTGCCCGTCATCACGTTGGACTATTTTTCATACGTGTAGGTGAAACTAAACACCCGACAGTTGTCCGATCACCTACTCCCAAGTCATCGAACCGAGTTCTGCGGAATGCTTTTTGTCTGCAGATGTCATATTTCCGACAGCTCCTAAATGAGGAGAACAAGCCCATTTCCGGGAACTTTCGTCCATTGCAGCAGCGAAACGAACGCGCGATCTACCACCCCAAGTGATGGGTTTTCCAAGAAGATCTGGAGCCCCGAGCAACGTGAGCTGCTCGAATATTGGAACGGCCAAGCTCAAAGAGCTATCCTGATATTGTTGCCTACTCATAACAGCACAGCTTTCGCTTTATCTCTAAATTCTGCTTTAAAATTTAGCAGTCTATTATTTAATTCTTAAGACTCATGTATTCTGTCTAATTTCAGAACTAGTTCAAAAAAACTGTTAGTAAATAGGTTTAACTGCTGAGAACTTCTAACAAACAAACTGCCAACGTTTCCCAAACTATATTGAAAGCTTATTCGGTTTCTTCTTCGGACAATTGCCTCGAAGAAACTTTCAATATAGGGATCGAAACGTTGGCAGTTTGTTTGTTAGAAGTTCTCAGTGCAGTTAAACCCATGTAATAACAGTTTTTTTGGTATCAGTGTATTATTTTCTGATGTTTAATATTGTAATCAACTACCGCATAGGAAATAAAACATTATAAAAGCATGTATCATACAAATGTGTCCGCAATACAGATCCCTTAAATCAGGATCGTCTCAAGCGTGGACAATTGAGAACATATACTTCCTAATTACAATTCAAATTTGACACGTTCTACCATTTCAACATCTGCTTACTAAATCAATTAGGCATCTAGGAGACATCACTCATGCAGATTCTCGCGGAATCGAATTCGGACTAAGTCGAAACGCGATTAGACTCAAGAACCGACTGACAGTTTCTGACGCACGCCAAGCAATATATTAACCACGTGACCAACGAAACTAGCGAAACGTCGAAGCAAGTGTCTATTTGCACAATCAGTCAGTTGTCACGTGGCAAATCTTCTCGAACAGCTGACGAATTATCATGCGTCTGAGGAATCGGGAAACATAGATTGATGGAAGGCGGTGGATTTGCCTTTGGAGCGACACGGGAAGACGAGCATGTGAGGGAGATGGTGATATGGGGTGTGGTAACGCGGGAGTGAGAGGTGTAGAGGATAAACGGGAGGTGATTGATGGATGGTATTGAGGCTTGGAGCGAGAGATAAGATGCAGTCTAGTGGTAATTGAACGTACTGAGATGCAGTTGCTGTGAGATTACGCGGGGATCGCTACAGGTTTTTTCTCAATCGGTTAATGGACGGGACAAGGCAACACTTTGGGTTTGAATATATTTCCAGTTGTATCTGGCAGAGATTCGAACTTCCTCCTATGGATCTTGGGTTACGGTAGATAAACGGAAATTTCCTAGCTCATAACAATCTTCTCAGGTTTGAGATCGCTTTGCTACACGTATAAGTGATAATTTGTTGCTTGCGTACAGCCTCGACTCCAACATAACTAAGAAAGAAATCGTTCCACAAATCAAGGGAAGATATTTTGGATATGGGCATGGATATACGTATATGGATATATGCATAAACTATATGGCGCTACATACATGTTTTGGGTATGGGCATGGATATACGTATATGGATATATGCATAAACTATACGGCGCTACATACATGTTTTGGGTTTTAGTGAGTGCAAAGATATTTAATATTAAAAAAAACATATATTCTGCAAATAGCGGGTACGTTTATTTTTTACAATATAGCCATTTTTTGAAAATATTTCGTATTTGCCGGGTTTTTTATTTTTTTGCCGGTTTTCTCTTTTATGTGGTGTTAAACAACGCACTGTATTGACAACTGGCCCAGTGGCACTGGTCTATTGGCGTCGGTGAATGATAGGGTGATAATGGGGGTGATGATACCTAACAGGGAAGAGGGGATACCCGGTGCCGGCACGTAGCCTACTCCTGTCGAAAAGCACCACGGGGACCACCGCTTCACGTCCCTTCTGAAGGACAGTACAACTCGAACAGCATGGGATTCCTCCACTAATCCGTACTGTCGAGAGGTAAGTTGCAAGGGGAGTGAAGCTGTCGCACTAACTTCAAACCCTTCAGCCTCTCTCCCGAACAGAAATGGACATTAGTATGAATGGACACTCTTCCAACATGGGGTGCACCGCAATGTTGCTTAACATCGGTGATCTCACGAGAACCGGTGTATCCAACATGCCAAACCGTTCGGTCACTCATGTCACAGCGCAATGTTGCTTAACTTCGGTGATCTCACGAAAACCAGTGTATCCAACATGCCAAACCATTTGGTGCCGGTTTTTGGGGTCCACGCCTTGGCATCCGACCTTGCGTAGAAGTCTCCGAAATGCGCACTTCCATAAAATTATTCATTCCGTAAACATGTTAAAAAACCAAATATATATTTTTTTTTATAGTTCTTTCGCATTATGATATTCGGCGATCATAAACCGCTTCTGTATCGGTGCCACTATAAAAGCCAACGATCCTGTTAAACGATTTACCGCCGAACGATAAAAAAAAACGAATGAATTTTCCCATTTGTCGAACGCCCCTTCCCATACACGTAAACCCGAGTCCCGAGCACGATTTTCCTCTACCTCTCTCTCTTCGCATTTTCCTAACAAAAACACGACGATGTCGTCCCTCTTTTTCGATTTTATCGCCGATCTTTGGAAAGCAATTTCCTTGGCGTGGAGACGCCGTCTAGACGCCCTCCCCCCGCCCCCGCCCCCGCCCACAACCCATTCACTCCACCACCCGGAGCGTCGTGTGTAGCCGCTTGCGGAACGGATGTTTTTAAATGTTCATTGATTGTCAGAGGGTTACACGTATTTTATGGGTCATTTGGTGCAGATTTGTAGCCGCCATGGCAAGGGAATTTCGCAGCCAATAAGAGTGTACTCTCGCTGCTTAGGGGACGGTTTTCTATTCGGCTGGACTGGCGGGAAAATCACACGACTCACACGACGCAAAGGCATGAGGTCACTTTCTTGTGCTTATACTAATTCTTCTGCTTTCCTTTGAAATGTGTGTACCGAATTACAGTACCACAAACAATCTTTTGTCAAAAGCTAGCGTTTTTTTTTTTTCATAATGGTCGAATATGTTTTGTGCATCTCGTTAACTTTTTTATGTGGTCCGATTTAGATATACTGCTGATAAGTGGTTGTCGTTTACCTATAAAATTTTTTTTTCGCACAAGAATTTTTGAAGCTTCAGATGCCTTTTTTATTTCAATAATGTACTCTGTAATAGTTAATTTTTGTTCAAGAAAGTACTTTTATTTGTTTGTTTGGTAATGTTCCGGAAATGCTCTGTTTAATTTATGTGGCCGAAACGTTGTCTAGGTCCTTTTAAGGACCTTTTAAGGACCAAAACATAAATTAAACAGAGCATTTCCGGAACATTACCAAACATCAATATGGGCTCTGAACAACTCCATCTTTCCATTTTATTTGTTTATTAAGTTCGATAGCTAATATGAAATAACGTGAGTAGCATTTTATTTGTATGTAGTGTTTGTAATTAGTGTAACTTATAAAAATGTTCCGTAGTTCCATGATTACTACAGGGAATTATAAAACACATATTGCTTTGTAAAAAAAATCTCTCTGAAAGTGTAATTTCCGGTGAAATGTCTGTGCGATGAGACATAACAAGCCTTTGTTGACGTTTGCATCACCAGCCCCTTGATATCAATAAAACAAAGATCAGTCAAGCTTATTACTTTTTTGAGACTCATATCTCCTGACTAATTTCAGCACTATAGTTTTTAAAAAAGAACAGTCAAGCTTCATCTCAATATTGAAATCATCTGTTCGACAAATTCCTTCGCCAGTCAACAGGTGAACGAGTCAGCACTTTTGCGGCTCCACCGAGCATACCGAACCCGATCGACGGCAATTCGAAAGGAACGCGCCCTCTTAGGAAGGGGTGGGGTAGCGCCAGGCCAGGGGTTGGGGTTGGGGGCCGATCGGGATCGACTGGAATGAAAGGGTGTTCTTTTTGCGAAGGAAAATCGTGGAATCAATGGCTCCGTTTAACAACCGAGCTAACTTGTTGAGCTTTTGGCCCACGAGAGCACAGGAGACGGAGATAAGAAGAGGGAAAGGGTTTGATCAATTTACTTGTTGAATGGAAATCAATAAGCGATCAGAGATTGGCTGTGCGTGGCGAGGCGAGAGAAGGAAGACGTCGCCGTCGACGGTGCGGAAAAGCGGCTGTGTGTTCAGGAAGCTGTTAGGAGGGTTTATAAAGAGGGAATTTATTGGTGCTTGGGAATTATTATTGGAAGCTGGTTTCGTTACAACCCGTTTTATCTCTGTTTAACAAGGCGAAGAGAATAAATGATATTTATACGGCAATGGAAAGATGCTTCTTTTTTGTGGGTTTAGTACAGTTTACTGGTGCTGTGTTTTTGCAAACAGTAGGACACTAAGTTCATCGCACATTAAATGATTTAGTTGTCATATTATATTAATTATACCTTGTGGTAGGTTTGTTATTAATTATGTTGGAAATATGAATCGTAATAATTAACGTCATGCTAAACAACGCTTAAAAAAAGTCCATGTACAATTCATCCTACAACCAGATAAAAATGCATACCTTAGCATGTTCTAACATTTACTGGACTGCTCCTCGGGAGGCACGCCAGGAATCTACGAAAATACACCCTGAAATACGGTTTTTACGTAATTTATGTTGAAAAAGCGTAAAGTCTCTCATCTTGTACCGATGTCAGCATAAGAAAATAAATTCGGCTCTGGGCACCAAATAATTTTCTCAGCCCATGAGCAACTTTGAAACGTCCATCTAGACACCATTTGAAATCAACATGGCCGTTCTCCATCCGCCTCCATACGAGATGTGATACACAAAGGGTGCGATATGAATTATTTTAACAGTCGTTTTATTTACTCGGCATAAGACAGCCATCAGACAATGAAAATCTCCCTTGTGGCTGTCAGAATCGCAGCTTCATCTCACATATATTCAGTAATTAGCAGCGTTGTGAATAACATCCACCCGCCAGCATCACAGCAGCTATGTGTGACGTCAAAATAATTATCATTCTCGTTCTTCAACGAGATTACTACCGCACGATCATGTACTAATTCTTTTCTCCGTAAACCCCGTACAAGCCCCGCACTAGCGTAGCAAAGTATAACAGCTATGTAGAGAGGTGAGAGAGCAAGCTAGTGGTGTAGAGGAATATCTGTTGCTGTATCCTCCCGAGAGAACGCGCGCATATTAGAACAAGTGTCTGTCTTGATCGGCCATCTCTTTCCCTGGTGCACCGCTATGCGTGTTGTGCTCTCTTTCCGCTTTGATCTGCCATACCTTAGCTAACTGTCAAACTTGGTTCATATCGCTTCTGACGCGTTTAATCCTTGTATACGTCCGTCAGAGGGCGTAACGAGCGTTCAGCAAACATTCGCCGATTAACGCATTTTGCGTTGCTCAATGACATCGTGCACTGTCGCAAACTGTAGACAACATTCAAAAAGGCTTAATCCTGAGTCAATAAGGACTTTCCAAAACGTAACCCCATAAGAGAAACATTACACATACGATATTAATCGTCTCTGGAATGACTTTTTGAATGTGGTCTATCGATAACGGCGCTGCATTGTGGCGTAGTACTACACTACCAGGATGAGCTATGTCCATAGAATTTTCTTTCTGACATCTCAAAAAGTTATATTATGTGTTTCGGTACTTGAGCTTTGATTTTGTTCTAAGAAAGTAGTGTTAAAACATCTTGCAGATGTTATCCTCTTCAATCTCATCTCATCATAGCATAATCTCTGAATCATTAACGAACTGGAAATGTAGTACCTAGGAGCATGACAATTTCAGTCAATACATCACGTCGTAGATGCTTCATTTGAAAATATATGCTCAAGTTTGTTTCAGAATTAGTTGAGCAAAAGTCCGTGCCATGTAGAGCACCGATATTTCACGCACGAATAGTACACAACATTTTTGGCGGGTAGTGTTTGTGAATATGGGAATAGATTTCAAGCTAGCTGTCTAAGTGACTTTCATTTGGTAAGGTTTGAATTTCTGAAACCCTTTCCACCCACTTTCCATCCTCGCTCACAGACCCCCCCTTACTACCCCTTCCCGCCGGCAGCATGTATAGTAACCCATGCAAACGAAACAGAACGGCATGCTCAAAGAGCCACCGAGATCGGCGTGTCATAGCGAAGTGCGCCCGTCATCCACCGTGGCGCGCTGGATGCCTAGATTACGTTTGGCAAGTGGAATCCTAGATAAGCCTGCGTCTACAATGCAGCGTTGTGTGCGGCTCGAATTCCCCAGAGGTCAAGAATTCTCCTTCCGAATCGCCAAACGCAGCACGCGAAATCGCGTCAAATAGCCTCGTCCCATAACCGCGCGATGATCCGTATTCAATGGCCGATAGGTCTCACCAATCACCGCGCGAGTATGCGACGTCACTTTTGGTTAACGTCGCGTTCTTTGTGGACGGTTTGTTTTTCGTTCACGTCATCACACAGTCAGCTCGGGGAACGGTTTGTCATGAGTATTTCACGTCAAAATGAACTTAGCAGTGGTCAAAGGCAAATTGGTGTTCGCTTTGTATTTGCATGAATCAATGACGTATGTTATGAAGGCGAACATAACATTGATTGCTATCTGCAATGCATCAACCTGACAACCTTAAATCTTCGGAGTAAAACTGAAAACTGCAGTGTTTTGTGACACTGGGCAACTAAATATGAATCCAGAAGGCGCTCATTTCTTTATAAGTTCTTTCCCCACCAAATTAAATCACACTATGCGTCAACCAGAAAGTTATACCTGCCTCAAAATAACTTCCCTTATGTATTATCCATATTTCGTTTGAATGGGTCGAGTTGGCTACAAGAACAAGTCTGAGATTACGAATGACAGGGGGGATATGATGGAGTAATGGCCGTCATATGAACTCAGTTTTCGTTAATAAATGCGCTTTGAGCCCATTGTATTTGTTTCTCGTGCGGCAAATATGACGTCATTTGTAACTGGTAGGTACCACAATTCAAAACGGTGACTGTACCCAAATAGACATATTATAATAACATGCATTTCTTTCCAATCCGAACTTCAATTACGAAAACTGTCAAACGTTTGAACATCCGTGGTGGAATCATTTGACGTGGGCAAGAAAGGTAATCAGAAACACGAGACATGTTGCTGCCCGATATACCTCCGTCTCCGTTGCACCCGTGGCGTCCGATGTCTCCATCTTCGTCGTACTCGTGGTATCGAAGGAGACGCTCGAAGGATCGTGGCTGTCGATCAACACCGTTGTTTTTCCTTTCGGCCAGCGCCAATGAAGCTGGAAGAACGCGCCGCAGATCGCCAATCAAAGCCGACCACTTGTTTTACCATCACGGACACGCCTCGCCGGATTATACACTTCAAACCGGACGCCGATATTTTCGACGAACTGGAACGATCGCACACTGTACACTCGGCCCGGCGGCCATTTGCGTCGAAGAAACAGCTGATATCTATCACAACAGCATTGGCCATATAAACTTGCTCTTCAATGATGAAGTAGATTATGCACTATGTATTCAATGAAACTGTGTTTAACACTGGGTAAGAACCCAGTTTTGTACCCAGGTTGTAAAACAGTTCGAAAACAGGAACGATCGCACACAATATAGTCTTTGCTTTAGTTAGGAGTGCACGGAATTAGAGGTGATAAGGTTTATCTTTATTGAAAACAATGATTATTTGATAGGACTCGGGTTTTATACCCGTAATGACTTGGTCGCAGACTCGAGCACAGAGCTGTGTAGCCAAATTCCAAATTGCCTCCCCAACTCATCTTCCTATATGTGGCAATATGGCATGTGACAGCTTCCGAGGTATTTGACAACATAGTTAGACCCATCTATTCTGGTATATAACATGTTCGGGATGTTTAAATGGATACTTACAAGTGCGAAGATTAAAACGTGTTAAAAGTCCGTGCACTCCGAACTAAAGCAAAGACTATACTCTCGGCCCAGCGGCCGTTTGCCTCGAAGAAACAGTTGATTTCTACCACAACAGCATTGGCAATATTAACTTGCTCTGCAATGATGAAATAGGCTTTGCACTATGTATTCAAATAAACTGTTTTTCACACTGGGTAAGAACCCAGTTTTGTACCCAGGTTGTAAAACAGTTTCTTGAAAACAAGTGCTTATGTTAGGAGCTAGACAACTGCCTAAAGAATTTGTTTTGCAATTTGTACTTTTAAGTTCCTTAACTTATCAATTATGCTTCAAATCGTATAAATCGGCCATCCTTTTAAAGTCACACAAGCAAATTAAACGAGGCTATGCGAAAGTGAGTCCCAAAATCGAGATGAAGAAGCTAACCTCTAGATGTGGCCAGAATTCATGAAAACGCCTACAGTCCATACTTTTTTATGAAAAAACATTTCCTCTTGGAGCGCTAGTGGAGGATATCACGGGAAAGTATTTACAAGTCAGCCATTTTGTGGGCGTAACGCAGGGTTAATCTCTCATATGACTTTATTGGATTCGGAAGTGTGTTAAGTTTTTATATGCTACGTTCAAGTAGACCGTTGATATTTAGACCACATGATTGTCAAATCTGCATTGCAGCTTGAGGGGTCGGTACTTAGGAATAAGAAGATACTTAGTTTTGGAGAGGGCCGGTTGTGGGAAACCACAGAAAATTGTAACGAGGAGAGCCGATGTCACCAGGATCGAACTTGAGACCTCCCGATGACGAGGCTAAGGTGCTCAATAAAATAACTTGATGAGTTGCTTGTGCCTAAATAGCCAAGATCTCCCATACATTCGCTCGCCCAATGATGTCGAAAGACAAGCATTCTATTAATACGCGACACAAAATAGTACACCAATGGTTCGTTGTGTGAGATGCACCGATCGTCCGCTTATTTAAAAAAATCCCAGTATTCAAAACAAAAAATCCTTTGCCAATCAAGTGTGTTCTGAGTCAGCGTTCGCAACGCAGCGTAATGTAACGTAGTTTTTTTGTACCAAAAATTCGCTAAAGTAGCTTGTAGTTCGGCTACTGAAATATACGAAATTTTTTGTTTAAAAACATAAAAGAAGTTGAATTCAATCATTAATTTTGTAATTTCTACCGTGGCTGGGTGAGGGGCAACTGGAAAAACGCACCCAATTTTTTTTTTAATATTTAATATTTTGTCTTATATATTCAAGTACTTTATTTTTGCTAACGTTGCCATTTGGACCAATCAGGGCGGGCTATTTGAAATACATTATGCTATGACTTGACTTAGAGCATGGGTTAATTTAAAGCGTACACAATATTTCAGTGTGCGACCAGCCTCCGATAGACATGCACCACTGGGGTAAACTACACGGCTGCCAATCACCTAACAAGAAACTATTTCCAACTCCCAAACAACGAATAACAATATAATAACAATATCGTTTCATTTCTTTTCTCTTCGTAAATATCAGCCGTCAGTCGCGGCAATCTAGTCGGTTGTATCGTGAAGACTGACTGACACATGCTGTGGCAGATAAATTATACGACTAATTATAAATGCATGAAATATACTTGTCGGAATATCGAGCTGCTAGCCATATTATTAGCCGTCTTCCTAGACGGCCTTCCATGTCCAATCAAGCCTATCAGATGTAGTATCGAAACATACAGTCGATGTCAGCCAGCTCTGAGTCCATCCCTTCCAACCGACCTTTATATTCTGTGCTTTAGTTAGGAGTGCATTGAATTTCAGCCTATTAAGAGGTGATTGGGTTTATCTTTGTTGAAAGCAGTGTGTATTTGACAGCACTCGGGTGTTCTACCCGTAATGGCTTGGTCGCTGACTCGAGCACAGAGCTGTGTTGCCAAATACGAAATTGCCTCCCCAGCCCGTCTACCTACCTGCACAATAAATCCTAAAATCTTCATAGCAATATGGAATGTGAGGGTTGCACTTGGTTTACGAGATATTTGACAACATAGCTAGTCCCATCCATTCTGACAGATAACATGTTTGGGGTGTTAACATGGATAACAAGTGTGAGGACATCCTCATCATTAAAGCCCCATCATTAAAACGTTTCAAACTTCCGTGCACTAATAACTAAAGCAAAGACTATACCTTCGACTTTGTCTTATTCCTCTACTATAGAGAAACGCTAGCAAGCTAGAGCAAGCATAATCGCGTTGTAAGAGCGAGCGACTGGGAGATTGTTTATTCATGGGTTGACAAGAAACGCTGTCCCATGGGGTGTCATTTTCGAACTCTCGCTGCTAATCTAAAATAATATTTCACCTAAAAACGTTAGTATTTAAAACCCGCAAGTTTTGGGCCTCATTATTTTCTCAAAACAGTTATGGTCACGAGTTTAGTTTAAAAAACTAACATTCGGTTCATTATTTTATGTAGCACAAAATATGCGTTTAGAAAAGTGGGGTAACTGAACTTATTTGGGAGATACAACGTCTGGACTACCGGCAGATGTAATTGACATAGGAAAAATTGCATGGTGGATTGGTTGCTAGTTCAAGCAAAATTTGTTTTTTTTCAAAATATTACTTAATTGCACACCATTGGAGTTAGGAACTGCATCAAGAAATGGGCTGCAGGGTTTCAAAAACAAATTATTTACAATTCAAAAGTGGACACCAAAAAAGGCGATTAAGACGACTCAGATGAGCCTTCTTAATCGAGCTTGTTATCTCTCGCTCGAACATCGAGTCGGACTGTTCTGGTTTTGAAGATGATTGATCAAATAAGTGTGCAGTTTTTATAGAGAGAGGTAGCGGATATTAACAATAATAAGATATAAGTAGTTTTCAGCCAAAAGGAGTCGGGTAGACGGGACATGCACTCTACTCAAATGAATTTCCAAATAAATATAACCCCCCTGTCCCTTTTGTCTACAAGTATACACCTGTCTTTGATTGATCTGAATTAAATTGCACGTTATCGATATTTCGTATTTAATTAATGCACCGAACGGAGAGGGAGGTTACGGTTGGAATGTGCGACAGGTCTGTGTTTCAAGACCGTATTTAAGTTTCATGTAACGCATCCGACTGCTAGATTATTTAATTTGACATGTACAAGGGTTGGCGGAGATGCGTGAATGAAATGCAATACCACGGCTAGGTTTGCCAGCTTGCTTGGCTAATGGAATGGGGAATCACAGCGCTAGGCAAAATAGATTCGAAAGTATGGCCGTTGAATTCAAATTCGTGCACTTTTCTTGTTGTAAAGCCGCTGGATGTTGACACTCTTCTACTGCTGTTAGTTTCTGTTTGTTGGTCCACTGACTGAAATTGCGTTTTTAATTTTTAGTCAGTGTTCATTTCTTCAAAGAATATTCTCTAACGAAATGATAAATACATAGGAAAGGATGTGTATAGAGAGGAAGCAAATAAGGACGGTTGTATCAATTGCTGTAGACCCATGCATGTCAATGGCATTATTTAGCAATAGTTTTCAGGATTTAAAAAAAAAACAGACTCAAAACTCAAACTGCTTGAAACTGTTTTTAACTGTAGTTTCACCCCTGAAAAGATAAGGAATATACTTTATGAAACGTTGGGCAAGTTTTCGTGGATTTCTTGGCATTTAACCAATTTTTAAACAATATTTTTGGAGGACAGTTTTCCGTTCATGACAAACAATGCCAAAATGATCCCTTGAAAACTAATGACTCGTAGGACTGATTTATGCTCGATTCAAACCAGACTAGTTAAAATAACTGAAATCGTGCGTGAACGCCCAGTGCTTCGATAATGTAATTAGCACTCGTGATCGTTCCTGACTAACATTTCAAGATGTCGGAAAAATCACTGCGAATTTCGCATTGCCAATCTCATGGAAGCCCAGTTAAAATAAAACGAAAAAACTTATACAAATATTTGTTCTGCATATTCAAGTGCGTAAGGTTCATGACCCAAATGAAATGACTTTGACTTCATGAAAAGCCGCATCCTACAGCTGGGTGAGCATATTTTTCCAAAATGCTTGCGCGTCGCGTAGGTTGCCCTTTCAATGATGGGAAAAAATCTTCCAGCTGATGGACCACGAAGCGAAACATATGAATGTCAATACACAATTTCTTTTGTTTTCATTTTTCAATGAAATCACAAGAGAGACGAACAGCAATAAACGAAATCACACGGCTGTCAAACGAATTTTTTTTTCATAGACATGACATCTCATAGAGGAACCAAAAAAACACAATAAAAACGATAAAAATATACAAAACATAAACTTCCGTACAATAAAAGCACTAGGGTAAAGTTGAGAAACGTCTAACGAAATCAACACAACATTCATTTTTGTGTGGAATATCGCCTTGATAATATATTGAGGCGTGAATAATCGAGCTTTTTTTAAATATTAAAATATTCTCTTCTGGCCAGTGGGGGCCGTTGGGGCAGGGTTTTCGGACGGGTGCGGTTGACATGGAAATGGCAGCAGCAGCACCCATCTCACTGTCCGTCACTCTATCCAGCCCGTCGCTGACCGCCCCCCGATGGGGGCTGGGGGGTGGGTGGGGGCGGCACACCACGATCGTATTTATATATACGAAACTTTGGCCGCTTGGATCAACGGGCGATGATTGACATTTTATTCTTTGGCCAAGTTCATAATACGTTCGCTACGAATCGGACGGCTGGCTGACACTGCAGACGATATCTGAGATTTGGATCACGCTGTGATTTTTTATGTGCATTTCATTGTTGGCTTCGAGTTTGGCGAAGTGGATCATGTGTTCTATTCGACTTTCTTGAAGACCGTGTTACATAATTGATTTTATAGACCACCGGGATCAACTGTTATCAAGTTTTTGTTTCGGGAAGTAAAATCTACCATTAGTGGGAATGGGTATGTAGAAAGGAGGCGAGCCAATATTGTAAGACATTTTCAAAGCCGCAGGCTGCTTGTTGATCTTTAAACACTTATTACGTGCCCAGGAAAATAGGCAATATTTGACTCGAAATATAATATTGAAGTGACACAGCATACTATTTTACACACAAAAATGTTCAATATATTTGCATTTCTTACCAAAAGCACTTTTAATTAAAATACTGGATTTTATTTTTATGCTCAAGAGCATTTGCCCGGTAAGCACAAGGTCCGGGGTTCAAGTCCTCGAGTAAGCAGGTATTTTTGAAGTGATTTTAGTATTCTTAAAATTCTAACCAGCCGTGTATTTGGCTTTAAAAGTTTAATCCTTGTCAGTGGATTTTATTATATGTAGCGCCTTCGTGTACGCCTTCAAAGCTAAAACTATTTAACAGTTTATTTAAAAAGTAAGCTTCAGAGTTGAAACTAATTGTGGTGAAAAAAAAAAGTTTTTGGACGAGAGACAACTGAAATTTTCACGAAGAAATGTCCAATGGACGACTAGCGTTCCAGAGGCGATCAAAATTGGGGGATTTTTAACGCCATAAGAAAAGTATTGTCCCCCAACGCTGATTGACTCTGGAATTCCTTGATCACTAGTCGTCCATTTTGCCACCTTACAAAACATCCTCTGCGATATTGTTTCATATTGTTCATGTGTTATCAGCATGGCAGTGGATTTCGGGATGCGATGATCAAGTCACAGCGGCATAAATTGTTATTACGTGGGAATGAGATTTAGAGCGGGCTAGCTGCGTGGTTTTCAAAACACAACACTAGAGGGCCACACACTCTTTAGACACCTTCGTCCAGAGCCTCCACCAGCTAGATATTTTGAGAAAAAACTCCTACAGTCTATACAG
>QKMV01001340.1:0-16493 GCA_003287335.1 Lednia tumana
AATATTAGTATCTTGTGATCTGGAGGACCGGCAACTGATTTGAGCACAGCTATTCGAATGATCTTTTCGGTTAATGCTTAATTCTTCCTGCGTTCAAACTGGGAAACTAAGGAAATAATGCCCGCAAACAAGCACATCAATCAATCTTCACCTTTACATGTGAATTCTTTGCCAATCAGTTTTCATAATCTTACCGTATCATCTCCGGGGCTATTTGGCTACCTGGAGGTACCTACTCGTTCTGCTCTGCTCTGCTCTGACTAAAACCAAAGCGCGTCGTTATCGTTGGTAATTCCATCAGTGACACACTGATCATTTTTCTTGCTGGCTAATCTGGTTAGATCTGAGCCGGTGAGTCAATTGCCCCATTGTCGTCATCGCGATGGCTATCATTTTTAGGGATAAGAAATTGTTGAGTTAACAATTTGCCCTGGGCAAAATTGGTCTGACGCTAGCGCGGCCAGTGTGGCTAGTGCGGCTAGGCTGTTACCACTGTTACTGATGGCTAGTGTTTTGTGCGGCGTGCGCACCACCGTAAGGCCTGCCTGGCAAACTGACTCCGGTCTGTCTAGTGAGCCTGCTCGCTAGTCCTGGCTCTCACCATCTCACCATCTTCGTAAGTAGTGACCAGTTAGTCTGCCGACCGCACCGCGACCGTCAGTAGAGTTACTGGAGTGAACGTGTCTTTCTAAATAGGGAATTACTTGTGGCCACAAACCTTACGATCGTGTTCGATAAGTGATAACCAATCGAGTTCTTACTGGAAATTATTGGGAATATCTGATTTTCTTCAAGTAAATGGAGATTAATTAGAACATTTAAATCGTGATTATTTGTTGCTTCAGAATCTAATTGGATAGATTATGGTGATTGATTTTGTGATCATACAAAAGTGTGACTTCTACGAGTGAACTTTTTTTAAATAGTGCATCACTGTTTGTAAAAGTATAGTGTTTCTAAGTTTTGTGTCAAAAACATTAACGTGCTTTTTATCTGGCGATCTGTTTCAATTGTGACAATCATCAAAGGCAATGTTAAGACTTGGCTGCACAGTTCAGCTCTCGATCAGAACTATTCGAAAAATCTGATTAGGCGAAATGATTGTGTGGGATTATTAATGAGTTGTCGTCATGAACATATTATTACTTTTATATTATGAGGCTCATGTAGCAACACTCAAGTTTCGGCCTGATCAAGCCGGGAGCTTCCTACTTCTCAGCCAGAACCTCGGCCAAGGTATGACAGATTCATACACATTATTTCTTGCTACATTCTTGTTTCTTTTCTGCCATGGTTTGGGGTTGTTGCAAAGGTCTTGCTGTCGAAATAACTCTTGCCAGAATGTGACATGTAGGTGCGGGTGCGGTGAACAAAAGAAATATGCTGGACAAAATTTTCCACATTAAGGCGATGATTGCTATTTTTAGTTCAAGAGCAGATTCTGCCAAGTAATTGAAGAGGAAGTCTCCCAAGGAGCGAACACACTTTCCGTCTTCCGATATTACTCGCCACTCATCCGCCTTACTTGCTCGTTGGCGTTGGCGTTGGCGTTTGCTCAGTAATTCCCTTTAAACTCTTCAGTTAGGGCGCGAAGAGTTCCATTGCACCCCCGGACTAATTGCAGTAAACGGTAAACCATAGTTGCATCCAGTGAAGCACGCGTTCACCGACTCACTGTCAAATGTCAAACATGTATGCATATACAAATTAATTCTAGAACCTATCGAAGTTCTAAATGGAAAATATGAATGATGTTGGAAACTAGAAATCGGCGCATAGTAATGAAATATCCAGAAGAAAGTGACGTTCATGTGTTTTGGTATTAATAAAATTCAGGATTTATTATTCACCTTTGGCTACGTCACCGACGGAAAAGGATTATTATTATTAAGTATTAATAACACCAGAAGCGGTGACCAACCTGTCTTTTAAACACTCAATAACGGTATTGCGGGCTCATTTTCTTAATATTGTGCGTGGACGGGGTTCTGTCAAGCCTTTCTGAAAAAAGATATTCGAGCCCATGGAAGCCTAGAGTGGCTTGGTATTCAAAAGACGACCTGACAATAAGATGTGTAAAGGTATTAAGGCCGGCCTTCTCGAAACTAACAGGTGTGCACGGAATGTATTGCAGATAGGAATAGGATAGACTATTGGGCGCTGCGCTGGAGCTCTCTTGGGCACCACGCTGTCTACAAAAGCACACTCGGCTTTAAGTTCTCACCAGTAACTGTAGATGTTATCGTGGAACTGGAATAAGACTTCATAAGAGGTGGAGGAATACTGTCACGCGTTCCTAGATAAATCTTGGTCTTTCGACGGCTGGTACGCCAGTTCTTGAAGTGAAGTAGTGAACCTCAATCTGTGCAGGTGGTATTCCTATCTAGATATATGGAATTACCTGCATCTTATGTTTCTGGATCTGGACTGATAATTTACGATAAGCTGCACTGGTCGATACCTTGGCTATAAAGTATATGTCACTTCCGATGCGTCCTGGTCTTGGTCAAAAGAGAGGGTTGGCTGGCCGCAATCTACTATTGAGTTGACTTGGTACGGGGATATAGTGTCACGGGCGCTGGGACGAGGATTACCGAAGGTTTCTACCCATACAACACGTGTTTGGACCCATCCTTCGGCTCCTTAGGTACAATTTCCAAGTCTTCACAGCATCGTCAATCACCATAACGTAGCAGCTGCCGAAAACCGAAAACGGTGTTTGCGGGAAATACATCAAGTTTTGAAATGAAAATTACCCTCGGGATATTAATTAATACTTGCAACTTGAAGATAGTTTCCGACTCGTATTACTTATAAGCTTGATCTGGCAACTCTCGCAACTCTCCGCTGACGTTTCATGGCATGGCTGCAACTCCTCTGTAAAAATCCTTCTTGACACTCCCCCAGCCCCTGGACAGAGAATTTGAGTGATATTAAGTTCTTTGCAATGACTGCAGACGTACACAAATACCAGATCGCGCCAAAAAACCCTGTCAAATACAATATGTCGTCGAAAGTGCCTTTTTTAAGCTGATTGCAATGTTGAGATCGGATTCATATTCAGCTCGCAGATAGCTTAAAAGAGTGTTATAATATCTTGACTTTCCACTGTTGATAGATCTCCTTGTCAAAAGATTGCTTGTTGATAATGAATTACGATTTCACAGACGTGTGTAACTAATGTGTGTGGGTTTTCTATTATTGCCTCTAGGAGTGTGAGCGATGATGCACGGGTTGATACTGGTCCTTACCGTTCTTGCAACGCTTCTCATCACCAGCCCCGGGCCCCTCACGGCGACCCAAATCACCCCCGGCAAAAGGTCCCCGGACACCCTTCAACGCATCGAAACCAATCTGCTATCACTGTTCGGATTTCAACGTCGTCCACGGCCAGATCGGCCCAACACCGTCATCCCGAAAGCTATGATGCACTTATATCAAGAGCACTCTGATCTCGACATCGACACGGCAGCACTTCCGCTTCCCGGCAAGCACACTGCGTCTGCCAACACTGTACGCACATTCACACATCGTGGTAAGCAGAATTATTACACGCACCTCGTCTCGTCGGCAAGTCTGCCTGACTATAAGTCTGCCATACCGGAGACATCGTCACCCATGAGTCATGACTCTTGATGACGATTGGTGCAGAGTTCAAACGCGTTCGGTCTTACCGCTCACGAATGACTAATAAGAATCATGTTTTTGTATTTTACAGCTAGCGCCGTCGATGACAGATTCCCCGTCACCAGTCACCGGTTTCGGCTTTCGTTCGATGTGTCAAGCATCCCTCGAGAGGAGCGTTTGACAGCGTCGGAGCTTCAGTTGTCCCGCGACTTGGTCGAGCGAATCGAGCCAATTTACCAACGGGTGGATATCCACGACATTGTCCTCCCCGGTATCCGCGGGCAACGCGAGCCCATCCTGAGGTTAATCGACTCCAGAATTGTCGACACCAAGTCAAGAGAAAGTGTAGTTTTCGATGTGATGCCAGCAGTGTTAAGGTGGCTAGAAACGAACACAAAAAACTATGGACTTCTAGTCGAAGTGAGTAGCTCGAACGGTGATAAACATATTCCTAAACACATACGATTGCGGAGGGCTCTCGATGAGAACCTTTCTGCGTGGCTTCCAAAGCAACCGCTGCTGTTTACGTACACAGACGACGGTAAAAATGTACAGAGAAAAGTGGACGCAATTGTAAGTAGATCAAAGAGATCTAAAGGTTTATCAGGACTTCAATCAAAAAAGACTAAACAAAAGAAAGAAAATTGTCGTAGACATCCTTTGTACGTCGACTTTGCGGATGTTGGTTGGAACGACTGGATAGTTGCACCGCCGGGATATGAGGCATATTTCTGCCATGGTGATTGCCCTTTTCCGTTAGCAGATCATTTGAACTCTACGAATCACGCAATTGTACAAACTTTAGTGAACTCTGTGAGTCCTGCCGCGGTGCCAAAAGCGTGCTGTGTGCCAACTCAACTCACCTCGATATCGATGTTGTATCTGGACGAGGAGAATAAAGTGGTACTAAAGAACTATCAGGATATGGCAGTGCTGGGATGTGGTTGTCGATAGTCTGGTTACACTTGGAAAGTTAGTGTTAACAGTGACTGTTGAATTGAACTGGGTGGTTTCGCCATCCGGTAATGGTGAACTGCCAACAGCGTTCGACTGCACCCCACCAAACAATATGGTATTAGCGCCCGCCTTTCGACGTTGTACCTATCGATGTACAAACTTCCTTTTCTTCTTTCTTCTTTCCTTACCCAGTGAAAAGTATGCGAAAACTTGATAAGGGACCACGGACGAAGGTGTCGGCCGTGTGCGTGTGCGTGTGCGTGTGCGTGTGCGTGAGCGTGCGCGTGCGCGTGAGGAGCTGCGAGTGTTTACCATGAAGAGTGGGCCGTTGAGTGACGATTTACTAAAGAAGTGTGCGCTGCGTAAAGTCTCATCGGCGTATGGCGAATTTAGAAATATCATAACGTCTCGTATGATGATCAAATCCAAATACTTCTACTCCAGTATGCAAGCTGAGATGTGCGAAACAAGGACATAAATATGGGCACGATCTTGCGCAATCCCAGCCTACCTTTCTCGAGCTGCTCGTAAGAAAAGTCTGACCATTTTTTAAGTAAGGATAGTGTTAAATGTTGAGATATTTTATATATTATACTACAGTCATATAAAAACCGGTACAAGTTTTCTACAGGTTTTTTCTTAATAATAGTATTGTATAGCCCTGTTTCTGTGCCGGCCTTGACGTGTATATTTCAATTTATATTCTCTTGAATGAAGACGTGTCAACTTGTGCATATTAGTTGAATAGTTGGGTTTCTTAAGAGCTCCAAGCACTGTAAGAAATCGTCAAGAACCTTTCAAGTTTCAACCGACACCAATGTAACAATAAATAGGTATATTTATTGTCAGGTTCACTGGTTTACCATCTCGGTATACCTAAATCCATTATTCAATGCTTTAAGTTAATAAAATGAACATTTTAGCACCCATGAATTAACTTCATTTGAATCACCATACTTCATGCTTCGTATATTAAACCTAGCTACCGATATTGTTGCTATTGACCAATTAATTACTGGTTGATTAATTTTTCGATTGCAATGATATGTTTTTTAATAATATACAATACTTTTTTATTTGTTATATAGAAACACAAATAAACTATATATCTCTATTGAACAGTTATTGGTGTTTTCAAGAGAATAAATTAGGCAATAATTATATCCTTTCGTACTGAAGATAGAAGGATGACGCGCCTATCGACCTCGTATTAATGATGTTGTTTTCTTCCTTGTCCCAATCATTAGCTGGAATTTATTGCCGTGTCGTTCCATTTTTGATTATAAAATAGAAAAAGGGCCAAAGGGCTGCTTTAACCGGCTTCACAGCAAGCGCCCCGCGCTCCTTCACTCCTCATAATTTGCGACGGACCCCGTTTCGAACAAAGCCGACATATTGTTCCTTGTCTATTGAAAAGTGCGTCATTGCGATCAATGAATTTCAAATACTAATGTACAGGGAATAGAAAAAGGGAACGGTTGCAGACTGCTTCATTATGTTCTGTGATCACGTACTACTTTTTCCAAGTGGTTTGACGTGGCGACCTGATTTGAATCATAGATACATAATGAATGATCTAGTAAATGAATCGAACTTCTTATTGCGTTTAAACGTATCTATCGTGAGCAACTGAAAATCACGTGCATACAAGTGCAGTGCAGTGCGCGTCTTCGCTGGGAGAAAAAAAAATAGAATGTCGAGGCGCTAGACACAGAGTTCGACATGGAAGATAGGTTGCTTCAAGTATAGCATACGCCGCCGTAGCAAATCGATCTAAAACTGCAAAGGTTATATTCTCAGTCTCACCGTAGGTCTCACCAGATGTGTTATTATGTGCCTGCCGTGCCGTGTTTGCCGCGTTGGTCGCATTTGCCGTGTTTTCCGACCCTCCTAAGATCACCCGATATCTTCCCGTACACCGCCTAGGTGCACCGATTAAGTTTCGAGCCACCGGAAATAAGTTATTGGCTTCTACCGTAGCCATCGCCATATTATTATCATTCAATAACACCCATGAAATACTGTCTCCTAGGAACTTTTTTCGAGTTGTCAAACATATTGCATTCGTGTAAAAAAAGACAACTGATATATGAGTGGTGAGTGGGTAAAGGCAGCCCAGACACTGGGAGAGTTGCTAATGACGGCAGTAGGTACCTACCTTGTTAAATAGACTCTAGCTAGGAGATATAGATGCGCTACGGCTGTTACGATATGAAGAGCTGACCGCGCTCTGCTGCTTCTCTGACACGCGTGTTATGCTATTAGCTACGGTCACAGTTTAATTGATAACCACCACACGACACACAATTCGAATGGTGCAGTACAGAACTTCACTTTGTTCGCCGACTCATTCATCGATGTGCAGAAAGGGAATTGCAACAGTTTAGAACTAATTGAAGAGATATTCATAGTTATAAATACTTGAACACCGTGGCCAAATCTGGTAGCACCTAGCCTGTACTTAGTCAGGAGGTAAGGGAAGTCGTAAAAATGCCGTACGTACACGTAAAGCGCCGCGTTTGTTTGTTTCTATTTCTATTTTTTGTTTGAACGTTTATTTTCCATTTGCCTCTTAAAAAGGTATAGGTATAGACCGCCAATACAATAAAATGTATACCTACAATTTGCAGATGTATTTGTAGATGTCTGTAGATAAATGGCTCGAGTTTGAGTGAAATATTGGCAATTGGCATATTTTAATTATCTATTTGTTTAAAATGATGCTTGCTGTGGCGACTAATTGAAATTGTTCCATGTAGACCTAAAGTGGCCACCTGGGTTGTGTAACCATGTTAAACAACGTAGGTACGTATAACCTATACCATGCAATTTGCAGTAAAATGTTGATTTATGATAATTGCGAGGCGGAGATGCACGTGAAATACAATGGCTTAAAGGAGCCGGTCGTGCCCGAGCTAAGATATGTCGATATCCTGAATGCCTAGCACGACATGATCGCTCGCAATCACAATCGCACCGCCACGCAACGCAAAGCATCTCAATCCCCTATACCTAATCACCATAAATCAACACACGTATCTCTAAATTGTGCGATGCATTATAAATCCAGTCAGATCTACAGACATGGGTCATTTTCAATTGTCTGCTTACTAAATTTGAAAAAAAAAACAAGAATTCACTCAGTCGAGATAATTTCTAAGAATCAATACGTTACTGTAACTAATCAATGGAGGAAAATATATAAAGTTTCTAAGAATATTTTTTTGATGACAGTATAAAATGAAGTTTTGCGTAAATGCAACATAAATATAGTTTGCCCTAGGTAAGATTTGTCGATCGGTGTTCCCAACCACCCTAACTCTAGGTAGGATAGATAAACACTATAATTTTTACATTTTTACTACAATGCCGACAACACTTTGTGGTTAAGATGGCTTCAAATGCACAGAAATATCTCATTATTTTTTGTCTTTCTTTCCATCTTGTGATAAAGGAAGGCAAAGAATAACCGCCTGAGTCATTGGAGGACCACCGCAGTACCATACCCGACTGTTCATGTTTGTCTCTAATGATAATCATTATCATTTACCTTTACCATCGGCAAGCTATAAGGATCAGAGAAGAGCATATTATACTATTTCGCGAGAGCAACATCTCGACTTTTACTGCTTCAGTGCTTTTAGAACACGTGAAAAATATGGAAGCAAGACGATAAAAATGCAATTAACTGAGCAAGTGCCAAGTAAACTATTAGCTTGGCCGCTTGGCCGCGTAGCTATATAATCAAGTGATTGTGGGAAATACGAATAAAAGTGGGTTGGGATATCCTAACACGTCAAGTGAGCGCTTCCTGAATCACTGAAAGATCAAAGAAAAATGTGGGTGTCAAAGATTTGTTTGAAACTCCTTGACTGCAATCGTGGTGGTTTGAAAGCTGGCGGTGCGGCAAGCAAGCCATGCATGCAGCAAACACGCCAACGAAATCGAAGCGTTGGCCATCCACATCTTCATCGCCAAAGCCATCACAATCACAATCACATCACCATCACCATCACTATAACCACCAGAGACAACCAGACACCAAAATGAGAACGAAATGTTTCGCGTGAATAAAATGCGTTGTATAGCAAGGTCAGAGAACATGAAGAAGATTACATTTGTTCTCCTTGACCTTTGAGCTACCTGTTTGCTGTCAAGTGATTCAAGGCACCGTGCACACGTGAGATCACGTAAAAACAAGTTCTCTCTCCGCACCTTTCAATTGCAGCATTCATTGCTTGTTTGTACGCCTATTCGCTGCCTTAATCATTTCAGAAACGAAATACCTGAAATATCATTGCCAGTTGCTGATAGCCACTCGATGGGATGGTACTAGATGATTGTGAATAAATAAGAAAAATGGTAAATGCGGCATTGCGTTGCTTTAGACCAACATACCAGTACCAGAAGCACGTTTAGACCAACGAGGTTTATAGGCGGTCTATCGATCCTGACCAAAAATTCGTTATTTTAAGTGTTAAATTAGCATAACGTATTCCAATTTGCCTTGGTAAAAGTGGTATCCAGTTTCCCCTGAATGTGCTTTTAGAGCATATGTGGTATATTCAGGAAGGTACGGTTGGTTATCAATAATTTTTTACATCGGAAGTAGCTTTATTTCAATAGTTGAATACTGTACTAGAGCCAAGCATAGCACCGTGCATCACTTAAATTTAACAAAAATTGTCACCATTTAAATGTTGATCCTAACATTATTTACTATGCAATTACATTTTCATGCTCAATTTCTTTCGTATCTCTTCCTGATCATAACTTCCCGTCGTTTTTCTTTCGGATAGCGTCTCGATGGTGTTGTAATAAAAAAGCTGAAAGCTTTCTAAGCAAATGTGCGTGGGTTAATGAGGAAGCTAGATAATTAGTGCGTTATCCATGCCACTGGCTGTGAGAATACTATGTAGCATCTTTTATACTGCTTGCACTGCATGTACTCCGTGCGGTACAAACCAGACAATTGCGTTATTACGTGCTAACGTATTTATGCATCTGAGATGCCAGAGCTGACGTCTTACCCATTGGCCTTTTACACTGCCAACTGTCAGGTATGTGATGCGGTAAGTAGTTTTGTGTTTCGATTATTTCAGCGAGGATAAGAAGAACATTTAGTTAACACATATCAATGAAAAATGTTTACAGCACATGAATATACTTGAATTGAAAGATGAAAAGGGAGAATCATTTTTGTCTCTCGCTTCATACCGAATAAACCATGGCTAATATTGCAAACATAAGGCAGTAGACAACAAATGTAAATCTATCAACAGCGACTGATAATAGAATCCAATCTTGAGGATTGTTATTGATACGTCTTTGATCCTGGGGCTGATTGCTTCCTTGGTTACTGTCAATCATTTGGTGTTCTTCGTTAGTCGTATGTTCATCAAATATCACATCGATGTTGGTGGCAATCAGTCCTCGATGCAGTCCTGCTGCCGACACCTGTGCAAACAAAATACCAATACAGAATGCATCATAACCTTCTGCTAGTGACTAGTGAGTATAGAGGCTACTTCAGCGTTATCAAGTATATGTACACAGGTAAAATATTTAAATATTCACAAGTGCTTAATTAAGTGACTTGATATTAACGTGTTTTTATAGCAAGAATAGGCTAAGAAATGTGCTAATCAAAAATTCTGCATTCCACATACCATTGCCTCGATGAGGCTAGCTACAGCTTATAAACAAACATCACACAGCCATTAAGAGTAAACATCGATGCTGCATGAAGGTAAAAATGTTATGTTAATTTATGTGATTATTGAATCTTATTCTGTAAAATGCATCTCCCGTGTAATTATTCTGTAAATATTCGTATAGAGAAGTAATGGATCTGTAAACTGTTTTGGTGAAATAATGACGGTAACACTGTGGTGAACGACAAAGTATAAACAAATTAGAATGACCATGGACTTACCTGTGAAATGAGATGTCCCAAGCCCAGCATTCGTCCCAGCCAACCCGTGAGGGTGCTCTTCACGAACCAAGGCACAGGTGTCATGATGTGCGATTGCCGACTCAGATTAATCACTAATACCGATATAATCATCGAGAAGCATACCAGATATAAACTGCTGCTGTAGAATAAGACTGGAACAAGAAAGATCATTCAATGGTAAGAAAGTAAGCGAATTATCTTGAGATGATAAGAAAAATAGGTCAAATGTTTTGTTTACCTACGAGGGGAGTATTACCGGCCATTGCCGGCAATTTTTGTGAGAAATATAATAGAAATAGGCAAATCATGATTGCTGTTACACCCGTAAGGACGATTTTCTCTCCAGCCGTGGGAGGTAACCAAAATATGGCCAGCGTCATTAGCACAATCACTGTGAACAGAAAAATCTATCTAAAGAAAGTTTGTCTCAATTTGTACCTAAATATGCATACATTATCCCCAGCATTAATTTATTTTCAATCGTTGTATTCACTGCAACGTTGGTGTCATTTATTTATTTAATTCGTGTTTTTACCCTAAGATTGCACTGTAAATTGTTAAATGGGTGACATTTCCGTCTAAAGTCTGAAACGTTGCATTAATTCAAATATCAAATTTACATTTCAACAGTTACTATAATGCAGTGAATTTCGGTAATTACCAGTGGCGGGGGTAATTACTATTGCGCTGTAAGTTGGTGATCGCCTCTTCAAAGTCAAGTTGTATGTGACGTCAATATAGGGCTCCGAGCAACATGCGTAGTGCATCACATTACGCGAATTCGTCACGCTCACTAGCTGCCATTCCGTATTTGCTGCTATTAACGCGATCTAGAAAATAAAACAATGGTCACTGTCTTTATAGGAGATTGATAACCTGGAAACAGCCTTTATACGATTTTGGTATATTTTATACTGTGCTATTTTTCTTTGTGCACCTGCCAAGCTGGCATCACCAACAAATTGACTAAATTTCAGTTTTGTAATTTGCCAATAAGTGGTAATTAGTTAATCAAAATTTGACAAGAAAAGCCGAAAATTGGCAGCGAAAGGACCGACCAAGGGCTGCGAGAAGAAATACTATACCTAAACAACTGCAATTTCAAAAATCGGTTTCCAGTTATGGATTTTGTGGATCAACAACACAAAGATAAGTATTCAATGTTTATTAAATAGATCTTACATCAGCACCATGCTCGTCAAGCTGAAGATCAACTTGAAGTCCATCGTAAGTCCACGAGCCTAGTTTTATTTGACACATTTGGGTGTCAAAGGGCCATAATCTCAAATTAAGATCACAGAACGCTAGGAATTGCGTGGGTGGCACCCAAAGAACAGTGCCGTCGGTGTGTGCCAAGCAATGTGTGTTGCCATAATGGTCCACTGACGTGCCTGTCGCACTGGAGTGAAACGTAAATGACAAATTAGAGATTCATCGGTGTAAAACTATAATGGAAATCGGTTGGCATTGACGCATCATAAGGGAGTGCCAAACAAGAAAAAAAAGCATATTTTGGGAAAGTGAATTTTCACAGCAGACCGTAAGAGACGGAGACACCAAACTCAGTTGTAACTTCGAGAGAATACAATTCTAGCTTTGGAACAACATTGGTTAGACACTTTTATTTTATACTCCATTTGTTAAAACCAGTGTAAGTACAATTTAAAAATGGTAGTATCACAATATTAGGAAATTCTCATATGAATTATGTTGTTGCATTCTCATTAGCATTAAATCATCTTCACTTTTTCCCTTTTCTTTCTAGGATGTCTATGAAGCGATCTACGGCAGCTTTTAAAACTGGCATTTATTAGATTGCTCAAAAACGCCTTGCTTTCTTTCATACCAAGTCATTACATCATTTAATTATTGCGATAGGCTGTTGCCAAGGTTTCGATTTGTAGCCGAGCTTCCTATTGGATGCGATTAAGTATCAAGTAGGCCTTTACTAAATTAGACACCAAGATGCGTTTTCAGTCCCACTTAAAATTCAGAAAAAATTTGACTGTAAATAATGACAACATTTCACCAAAAAATTGTTTGAATTAATATATATTTGTGATCCAGAAACAATTCTCCGCCAGTTAATAATATCGAGAAAGCAATCTGGATTTGAGAGAATTTTCCTTAATTGAATATGCCAAATAGATGCTGTCAGACAGCCAGTTGAAATTGCCAATTGACCGACTCGCCAAATTTATTTATTTTCTTCCTTCCACTCTTTTGGTTTGAAATATCTGCAAATGAGACTCTTGTGTGTCAATTCTGGCGGAGCTGCGAAATTCTTTTAGGACCTACCAAGAAAGAGGTAGGTACATAGACCACAATGTTTAAAAAAAGTACGGTCAAAATATGTAATCGTTCCCTTATCGACCAGCCAAAGAAACCCGACTCAAAATGACTGTTCTGATTGGAACTGCAAGCACTCGCCAAAAGCACCTGTCATTTTCTTTGCTGTCAGCTTCCTGTCCCTTCCACTTTTCTACAGAATTATGTTTTGTGAGTGAGTGACCATTCCCACGGCAAAATCAATGGATCCACAGACACATGTTGCTATGCTCGTGAAGTCAGCTACACGTTCTTGCGATGGAATCTTACCTGTTATAAAGAACAATGTCCGGTTGCCAAATCTCATGATCCGCTAAATGGAGCAACGCTAAGTTTCCATAATCAGATTCACTCCACTGCAGTTTCTCATCAGTCCATACCTTGACAAAATATGAACCAATCTTTCAGAAAGTAACTAGATAAAAGAAGCACGACTTTTGTATTTAGCACGTACCATCTTGACCCAACCATGTACCGTCATGATCGACTTCAATTCATCCTAAAACAAAGTAATCTAGTTATTAGGTAGTGTAGGTACATAGTTTACATAGTTTGCATACTCCAACGGGAGCGTGCTTATTGCCGTAGCGGAGAGTTCAATCACTAACAACTAACTCTCACACTAACAGGTATAAGCTTTGGATATTATTTTCTTTGCTCACTACCTATACAACTCGAGCAATCATGACAGGCACCCGCCTTGCTTCTGCGAAATTTTCATGCTAATAAAATAATCAACGTCTATCCAGGGGCGCAGCGCAAAATATTATTCTCCCAACGCAAGAGAAAATAATGCGGGCCCAAAGCACATTACAATTTAATAGAACAGCAGGCAAATTTTTAAGATTTCACTCCATTTCCATGCGTGTTTGTGCGTTTAAAGAAGTAATTCGTACATGGAGCTGAAAAAAGATGGTGTTCACGGGTACTATATTTACCCAGTTGGCCAAATTGAAATAGCTGTAACGTTTTGAAGCAATTTACTAAGATTCTAGCGTTCTGTCGACAATGATTTGAAAATACCCTAAACCCTTACCTAATATTTTGTTTGGTAATACCATGGTGTTACCACGGTGCTATAATGGTATTAGTTACTATAGGTAACACCATAGTATTACTAAACGAAGTGGATATTAGGTAAGTATCCTGAGGACAGAGTATTAGCTTCAGCAAATCAAGAATATCCTTAGGGATGGCTCACGGATATCATACGAGGAAGGGCCTCTGCCCCTAGGTTATGTCTGAATCAACACTGGCCGTATGGTTACCAGTAAAGAGGTCGCATTGATGGTATAATCTAGAACATCCCTTGTAGGGTAACGGCCGGACTTTATCCATTATCACCGCCAACACTAGAAGCGTTGAGGATGAGCAGCACAAGCTCCCAAACCTACGACTTATCGGGAGGGGTTGAGAAAGGAAATTGGGAGTGGGTCGGGGTAACTAGATGGCTTTGTCCTTTTGGAGGTACTATCCCAGCCTGGAATGGTAATGGAAAATTACGGAAACCCACAATTAGACTAGCCGGTCATCAGGATCGAACCTGGTACCTTCCAAATGCAAGGCAGACGCGACCCGTGCGGCCACCGTGCTTGATTTACTAGACGCTGTTGACTGGCTTTCAGATCAACTTGTCATTTTCAATGCTTCCATTTTTTATCACTGCAAATACAAGTAGGTGGCATATATTTCGCATTGTAAAATATTTAACAGAAAATTGGCACGCCAATTAAAATGCATAGTTAGAGTCTTTTACTGGTTTAGTTTAGTGTGCCTGATTGATATCAGCTACAGATTGTTTTTTAATTTAATTTAACCAAATTAAATATGTTGGCTATGCTGAAGGAATGTACGAATCTAAGACGAGCAAGACTCACCAGTTCTATGTGGGTAATGGTAATACCGATGGTCACGGTTGTGGTATTGGTGTGTTGAGCTGGTCTTGCAAATTTATCATAATTGTGAAGAAGATCACGCTTAAGCTTATCCGTCCAAGTAGCATTCCAGATGGGCTTTGGTGGTACATCTGCAGCATCTAGATATACAATCATCCCAAGATTAGTTATACTTGTAGTTCGAAGTAGCACAAGCGATGGAATTCATGGACGATTTGAGAGTGAGAGCTATTGGCATGAGAGGATTTTGGAAAAATATGGGGTTAAGTTTAATGGAGTAAACATACTGCCTTGAAAATACTTGATCTTACAATTATTGTTTTCCATAATTTAAAAAAAATGTTTGCAATGTGTGTTAGAATCTCTTAGTAATTCATCTTTGATTGACTTCAGATCTGAAAAATATCGGCCATGGAGGCCTGGCAAGCCATTTTCTCTCTATATAATAAATTTAAAAAAGTACATTGAATATTAATTATTTTTTCTCAAAGACGTTAATAACGACAAGAATAAAAAGCTATTTTTTATAATGCCTATCGGTTATTTAATACAAACTAGATTATTTGGCAAAAAGTTTGCATTTTTCCATGATTGCCAATCACCTGAATTCTGATTGTCAAATCGTTTCGTCTCAAAAAATACACGCAAAATTGATAACATTTTTGCACAGGTTATAGTGTTTTATAAATATAGGTCGACCGGAATGGCAACCCTGTTACGAGAAATAGGCAAATAACGACAGTTCCATGGTTGGGATATTTTTCAGAGCATTTTGTTGGCTGTTTGCGTACTTAGTCCAAGATCTATTTTTGGCTCAGACAATCAGGGTTTGGCCTTCTAGATTAGGACGCTGCGCTCCAGCAATAAGAAAGATCAATTCAATTAGTCTCGTAATTTGATTAAGCTTAACTGTGTTATAGCCATCCTAAGCATCAATTGATTCACGAAATCGCTGTAAGCTCGCTCATTTCGCGCTGCCAGGAGCTTTGCGTATAGCTATCACTTCTGGGGCATACGGGGTTGCTGCCCCTGAGCCCACGGATTCATCCCCTACAGGCGGGTCCAAAATCAGATGGCTAATGGACCCGACGAGACTATGAGAGAAGCGTACTCAAATCCAGATTGCATTCTATGTACTATTTACACTCAAATGAACATTTACTCTGCCTGGACATCAATTTTTGTTAATTCATTTTTTAAACTCAGAAGGTGTCAGAAAATGAACTGGTATTGAACACGACGCACCTCGTCGCAAATTTCTGGTTTGCGCCTCCTTACCTAATCACGCCAATAGGAAGCAATTAGCTTCATCTCAAAATCCTCGCAGCAGGTAATCGCAATAATACAACTAAGTCCCTTTTTTGGTACCGACGAAAGCTAGGCATTTTTAAGCAACCAAATTAATGCCATTATTGCCATTTTAAAAATAGCACTGGTGGCTTGAAAAAGCCATCGTTGAAAGAAATGGGAACAAAAGTACGTACGTTAAATAAAGCAATGAAATAATTTGAAGAATATTCCCACTAAGCCTCCAGTATCGAATGAAAGCGTCACAAATGATCACATACCAAAATATAATGACAAGCGCAAAAAGAAAAGCTAAATCAAATTTGTTCTTCGGTAGGAACGAGAAGTTACCGCCAACTTTTACTGTCCCGAGATCGGCTTTGGATGAATCAATTAAATAGGTGCGTGATTGTGCGAATATTATATTCGGCAGACCCCCCCCC
>QKMV01001341.1:0-15135 GCA_003287335.1 Lednia tumana
GAGTTAATAAATTAGAAAATCTATTAAATCTCTTTTATTAATTTCTCTTAAAAACTTTTTTTTTTTCAAACTAGTGCTGAGATTGGGCAGAAAACATGAGCCTTTAGAATTTATTAACAGCTTATTCTTGCAAAAATGTTTCCAGATTTCCTAACCTCACTATAAGCCCGTGACTAAACTGCGATTCAACCCTCCAGGTGTCTTCCAGAGTTCGCACACCAACTGGCAAATCATGTTCCGCCTGTACCGCGGCCCGCTTCTAATCGTCGAGTTTCTCTTCCTCATGGGCATCAACGTCTATGGCTGGCGATCGTCGGGTGTCAACCACGTCCTCATCTTCGAGCTCGACCCTCGTAACCACCTCTCCGAACAGCACATCATCGAGCTGGCGTCCATCTTCGGAGTCATCTGGGCTCTCAGCGTGCTCAGCTTCTTTTACAGTTCGGCGCTGAGCATTCCGCCCTACGTGAATCCGCTGGCGCTGATCGTGTTGATGGCCGTGTTCATTTTCAACCCGACCAAGACGTTTCGACACGAGGCGCGGTTTTGGGCGCTCAGGACTCTGGTGAGTGGTTGCGACGAAGAAGTTTCCGGGAAGGGATACGAATGCTGAATAGTTGGCCTGTGGTTTGCGTTTGTCAAAGAGTAGTTGTAGGATTTCCAGTCCTGACAACAATGATTTTGAAAATTATAAAACAATGGACCACTAGCGTTCCAGAGGCCATCGACATTGGGGGATTTGTAACGCCATAAGAAAAGCTTTGTCCCACAACGTTGATTGACTCTGGAATTCCTTTTTCACTAGTCGTCCATTGAAAAAGAATCGTCAATGGAATGGCGGATACTTTAAAAGCCGCTAGGGAGTAATTTTATATTAAACGGTTCACGGTCATACTTCTGTATGATATTTGTACACAACAGTTTACTACAAGAAATATACACTCTACTTACGGGAAGAGCGTGCTTTTCTGCCAGGGGAAATGGTGGAAATGGCTAGAGAGCCTATTTTGTGGGTGTAACGCAGTATGCTCTCTCACTGTATAGACTGTACGCTTTATTTACTGGGAGAGTAACTTTTCCACCAAGGGCGATGTTGGCAGTTAACACAGGAAGGTATGGTTACAGAGCCTATTTTGTGGGTTTAATACAGTATGCTCTCTCACAGTGTGTAGTATGTAGTCTCGTGTATCCACTTAACAATTTCTCTCATTGGTACCGACGTGATGGCGCATCCATCTTCAGCCAGTCGCAAGCTGAATGTGAGGACAATAACAAGAACTGCAGACCGGTTAATTTAAGATTCACTGAAATAACTTTTTAATTCCATTTCCTGACAAAGGGCATCGAAATATTGACTGAAATACAAATGAAAAGGGAATAGAATATTCATATTCGTTTTCAGTACGAGTCTTTTTCAATTTAAATTATAAACAGGTGCCTTCAAAGTCTAGCAGTCTTGAAATTGTTGCGAATTCACGACGAAACTGAAAAACCAAAATAAAGCAACTTGGCACAGAAATTTGTGCCAAGTTTGTTACAGGCATGAAATAAACCATGGGCTCAGAAAAACTGTTAATCAACCGGGTAAAACTGCTAAGAACTGCACAAATTAAATTCCCAACATTACCGCGAACCGTGCTGTAGGCTTCACCTACGGCAAATGTTTCAATCGCAACGGCAACATCTAATTTTTGCAGTTCTTAGCAGTTTGACCATAGAATAATGCTACCAAGAACTACAACGCTTATGGGAGAATGTATACGCGAAAAAAATTGACGTGGGACAGCAGACACTGTGAGCTATGTTTCACTTTCAGCCCTCTCTCTCTCTCTCTCTCGCTCTTTAACCTCCTGTCTCACTCACTCTAGTAATGCTCACCATAATGCCATCAGCCCCATCACTCGCATGTTTGCTCAACTACCAGCAGTGAATCTTCTATCTCTCTCTTTGCCGCGTAGACTTTTTAACGTGGGATTGTAGTTCTTGGCAACCCTTTTTCTATGTTTTTACCCAGTTTGGCACACAGTTTATTTGAAAACTAGTGCCACGATTAAGAAGCAGAGACGAGTCTAAAGAAATTGACAAATTATGTGCGGGTTGCAGGGCCGCATCGTGATGGCTCCGTTCTTCTTCGTCAACTTCGCCGACTTCTGGCTGGCCGACCAGCTCAACAGCCTGGTTGTCGTCATCCTCGATCTCCACTTCCTCGTCTGCTTCTACGCCACCAACAACGACTGGTTCGTCGCCACCAACGGTAACTGCCGCCATCTTGAAGCTGCCCAACATTTAGCGGGATAGAATTTTCCTGTTAAGAAAAACTAATTAACTAGGTATCACTGCCAAGAACTTTTAACTGACAAACTCCCAACGTTTCGCGAGCTATACTGTAGGCTTCCTCAGGGCAAATGGGTGAGGAAGCCAACAGTATAGTTGGCGAAGCGTTGGAGTTTGTTTGTTAGAAGTTCTTGGCAGTGATACCCAGTTAATTAACAGTTTTTTGGTAAACTAGTGCTAAGATTAAGGCGACAACTCAAGTCTAAAGAAATTAATAATTGTCCCATCAGTTTGAATTTGCTGTTCATTTTTCGGAAAGAAAACGAAATGGGAAAAACGTGCTTCCGATTCGGGAATCGAACCCGGGACCCTCGATTGCCGATCAAGTGCTCTTCCGGCTGAATTTGCACTCGCCTGCCATCTGGCAGCAAGGCAGATTTCTGGCAGCAAACTCCCAACAAACAAACAACTCTTTGGGAGTTTTTGTTGTGAGATCTCAGCAGTTAAACTCCCATTTACTAACAGATTTTTTGAAAACTAGTGCTGAGATTAGACAGAAAACATGAGTCTTAAGAATTTAAGAAAACCACAATTCTAATTACAAAATCGTACTTTCTCCTGATGGTAAGAATTTTTTTCAATTATTTTTAAAATCTTAAGAAGTTCTATGACCAATTTCAAAGTGTGAATTGGGCTTCCTCTGGTACAGGCAGCCAGGTGTGCTTGAGTTCGCCGTGGCTGCTCCGTCCGCTGGTCAACTGCCTGCCCGCGTGGTGGCGTTTCGCGCAGTGCCTCCGACGTTACCGCGACACCAAGGAAGCGTTCCCCCACCTGGTCAACGCCGGGAAGTACGCCACCACCTTCTTCGTCATCCTGTTTGGCTCCCTCTACACCGCCTACGCCAGTAAGTCGCTGATGATACCGTAGAGTAATGCTACCAAGAACTACAACGCTTATGGGAGAATGTCTGGGCAAGCTTGCCCAGATGAAAGTTTTCAGCAGTTTAACCCAGTTATTAACAGTTTTTTTTTAAAACTAGTGCTGAAATTAGTCAGAAGACGAGTCTTAAACATTTAACTGTGAGCTATGCTTCACTTTCAGCCCTCTCTCTCTCTCTCTCTTTAACCTCCTGTCTCACTCACTCCCAGCATATAATTTGGATGTTTTCAGCGCCATCACTCTCTTGTTTTCTCAACTACCAGCAGTATATCTTCTATCTCTCTCTTTGCCGCGCAGACTTTTTAACATAGGGATTGTAGTTCTTGGCAACCCTTTTTCTATGATAATACCGAAGCTGGTTTCACGTGGTCAAAGTTTTCATCCGGTTTCCGTGACTTATTTTCAGTTTCTTTAGCTACAATTGCTGCAATTCAGCTCCAATAGACCTATTTCAGCCAAGAAAAGAATACTGATATTAAATTCTTAAGACTCGTGTCTTCTTCCTAATCTCAGCACTAGTTTTCAAAAAACCTGTTAGTAAATGGGTTTAACTGCTGAGATCTCACAACAAAAACTCCCAAAGAGTTGTTTGTTTGTTGGGAGTTTGATTGTTAGAATTTCTCAGCAGTTTAACCTATTTACTAACAGTTTTTTTGAATACTAGATATACCTACTAAGAAAAGCTACTTGGGTTGTGACTGCCCTATCCTGCTTGAGTTAAATGGCAAAGCCAACTTGTATCACACACCCAAATTTGTATCCAATTGGCTTTGGCATTTAACTCAGACAGGATAGGGCAATCACAACCCAAGTGGCTTTACTTAGTAGGTATATCTAGTATTCTTTTCTTGGCTGGAATAGGTCTATTGGTGGAAGGAAATTGTGTCGAATAAACAGAATGAAAATTTTGACTGTTTAAACAGGCTGATGTTAAAGATTGTAAGTCAGAGGGTCATTTAAAAAAAATCTTAACCTTTAGTTAAGACATGATCCACTACAACAAAATTAATTTGAACGTTAATTGAAGATGTTTTCGGCCTAATAAGACACTTAATAAATCTTGACGTTTCGTCCAAGTTGAGATTTTTAGGGCCGAGAAGATCTTAAAAATAGAGCGCGTCACCGAAATAACACGAGGACTGTTTGTTAGAAGAAATCATTTTGACAGGAGGTTGGGTGATTTAACAATGATATGCACAATACATACACTGACATTTTTATAAGCTTACTGCATTAGGAGCAGTGGTGCCAACTGTTAAAAAAACTTACCAAGTTGGCCCAGGTAGGAATAACATTACTGGCGATACTAATTGTGTTTTTCAACGATATTTCTCTTTGTTTTAGTAATCAATTACTCAAAAACTTGTAGGTAGCACTTATTAGTAAGCACGTATTAATGAGCGTGGACATAAAAAAAAAACAGCATAGGTTTGGAAACAAATACTTTTAGCATGTTTCCAGTTGTGTACTTTTGATATAGAAGCTTCAAAAGTGGCCGTTTAGGCCTTAGAAGCCTTATGGTAACAAGACTGTCCAGCTAACTTCAAATACGGCCGTTTAGGCCTTGGAAACCATGGTAACAAGACTGCATAGCAAGCTTAAAATATGGCCGTTTAGGCCTTGGAAACCTTATGGCAACAAGACTGTATAGCAAGCTTCAAATACGGCCATTTAGGCCTTGGAAACCTTATGACAACAAGACTGTATAGCAAGCTTCAAATATGGCCATTCAGGCCTTGAAAACCATGGTAACAAGACTGTATAGCAAGCTTCAAATACGGCCTTTAGGCCTTGGAAACCTTAAAGCAACAAGAGTGTATAGCAAGCTTCAAATATGGCCGTTTAGGCCTTGCAAACCTTATGACAACAAGCCTGCACAGCAAAATAATGCGACATAACATAACCTACAAACGTATACAACGGCTGTGTTGTTTTGCGCAGAGAGCTACGGGATGTATTCGGAGAACCCGTTCTTCTACCTGCTGGTGCTGTCGAGCATCATCAGCTCGTGCTACTCGTACACGTGGGACATCAAGATGGACTGGGGCCTGCTGGACGAACGGCCGGGGGACAACAAGTACCTGCGTGAGGAAATCGTCTACTCGTCCACGGTGAGCTACCAGCCGCCACCCAGGCGGAAGATAAGAATCACAGTATTGTCGCGGTTCATTTTGAACACCTAGTTGGCCTAAATTGGAAGCAACCCTCGCTTGGCTAAACGAGAGATCGTGACGTGCCGGGATCTTGATAATAGAAAAACCACCGGATTCTAAACCAGGCTTTATTAAACAATCGTCTAGCTCACTCAAGTAGCCCTCGAAGGGCGCCTGTCCCAGCGTCCTGCTGTGGCCACTGCTGGTTTTGTTCTCTCCTGTTTAAAACTATTTGTCCGTCGACCAGTGCCTCTGATAATGCTGGCACAAAATTTACCAAATACCGCTGTTGCTGCATCAGCATCCCAAAGTCGCTGGCCGGTCCTCACGACTCGTGACAATATGAATTCTCCTTGAGAGATCTACCACTCGTAATGATTAAATTCACTTCCGAAATATCGTGCCGTGTTTAGCTCAGTTGGTAGAGCAGTTGCTCTGTCAGCAATAGGTTCGGGGTTGGAGTCCTCGAGTAAGCAGGTATTTTTGAAGTGATTTTAATATTCTTCTGTAGATTTACCGGGAATTACTGCCAAGAACTTCTAGAAAACAAACTCCCAAAGTTTCGCAAACTATACTGTATGCTTTATTTGAGCGAACGTGACAGTTTAACGTGAAAAAGAACTTAAAAAAAAAATCTAGTAGTAATATCGTTGTATTTAAGTTCTTAATCACGTTAAACTGTCACATATGCCCTGAGGAAGCCTACAGTATAGTTTGCGAAATGTTGAGAATATGAGATAAATAGGAAAAAAAAACCAATAAAAAAAATAAATAGGAGATATGAGTCTCAAAAATTTAATGTTGGGAATATGTTTGGCCAAAAAAATGTAGGGTTTCTCTTTCGGGAATCACTGTTTGAGCGAGAAGGTTGTTTTTACCGCCTGTACTCTTGTCTTCAGAGATGAGAGAAAACAAATGACGTTGCGCGAAATTTGAGCGAGAAAGACTTAAGGCTGGGGGAGGGGCAACTGGGAAAACCCACCCGATTTGAAGTTTATTTTCATTACTTCAGCTAAACTATAAATAGCAGAGACTTCAAACTGGCTTACCTCCACGAGAATCTAACTGGCTTTCTAAAAAAATGTGTTTCAAATTTTTATATTCCCCAGTTTTTAAAAAAACCTGATATAAGTTGAAAAAAATGGTAAAATCCCACTTAAAATCAGGTTTTTTAAAAAAGTTAAAAAAACCAACATTTCCAGTACATCTTTTCAGAGAGCCAGCTGAATTCTCTTGGAGTTGACCAAGTTTGGTGACTCTTCCACTTATAGTTTAGCTGCAGTAATTAAAAGGAACTGCAAATGTGATGTGTTTTTTAACCTGCCCCTCCCTCCACCTTAAACTTTGATTCCCGGCCTAGTAGGTAAATCCGGCAGTGGAAACGTGGGAATGCTCGAGGTAGTGACGTTCCGTGTGGCTTTCTGCCGTCTGCAGGGGTACTACTACTTTGCGATCGTCGAAGACTTCGTCCTGCGGTTCTCGTGGGCACTCCAGCTGGCGCTGACCGAGCTAGGCTATGTGGATTACGACCTGCTCGTCTCCATACTCTCCCCGCTCGAAGTGTTCAGGTGAGATCCGAGTCTTTTACGGCTGCCGTCAAAATCGATAGCTTTTGTTTTTCGCCGAGTATCAATTTTCTGTTGTCAATAGACCTATTCCAGTCAAGAAAATAATTCTATATACACCTTCTAAGTAAAGCCACTTTGGTTGTGATTGCCCTATCCTGTCTGGGTTAAATGCCAAAGCCACGTTGTTTCCAAAATACACAAATTTGTATCAAATTGGCTTTGGCATTTAACCCGGGCAAGATAGGGCAATCTCAACCCAAGTAGCTTTTCTTAGTGGGTATATCTAGTATTAATTTCTTGGCTGGAATAGGTCTATTGACAACTACCAGTCCAGAGGCAATCAACACTGTGGGACTCCTAACGCCATAAGAAAAGCATTGATCCCACAGTATTGCTAGAGTCTGGAATTAATTTTTTTGTAGTCGTCCAGTATACAGACTTCTTGATAATCGTTGGTACAGGTTCAAATTACCTGTCTATTAATCGCTGCGGCTTTAAAGCATGTTTACACTGTCAAAGTTCCGTTCAATTTATGTGATACAATTTCCTTCCCCCAAAAAACCATTTCCAGAAGTGCCATCCAAGAGTCAATAAGAACGAAATAAAAATGTAACCCAAAAGTAATGCATTGCCAGACAAATTTTAAATGCACTTATTGAATCTGTAATGGTAATTATGAAAATGGTTTTTTTGCAGCCAAATTGCGGCAACTGCAGTCATAGAAACTGAAAATTTATCAAATAAATTGGCCGTTTTACCCAGGCTTGAAACTTTATTTCGCTGCCAATTAATAGTTGCCGTTCATCAAACCCCATTTTTGTAAATGGTTGCCAGGGGAACGATCGAAGGTTGTTGATCGATAACGAGATAAGATCTTGGTATCGACCGCCGTAGCCAGCATTAATGGTTTCGCAGATTTCTTTTCACCACTGCCTGGACTTGACGGCAATCCGTAGCGCGGAAACGTATATTTTCCAGCTGGCAAATCAAACGGGAAAATACATTTTCGTAGATGGAACTTTGTTGATACGAGCGTTGCTTTCTCATTGATAGAAATGCATTCAAAACTGCCTAACACAATATTAATTTATGCCAAACACAGAAACAGATGCTGCAGAGGTTAAGGGCAGCCGTAACTTCACTGACGCCCTAAAGAAGTACCTCATGACTGGACCGTACTACAGCCTAGAAGAGTTTCTGTCGTAATGTTTTTATTTTTGTGACTCGGTTCATTCAAATGTTTTTGTTTATCAAAGAACCTTAAGATAATAAATAAATTAAAACATGTTAAAATGTCTGCTAAGTAGGCACTTAATATGAATTTTACAAAATAATAAAAAAACCCCATCAAGCGTCGATTTTTTTCCATTCCAGGCGCTTCGTTTGGAATTTTTTCCGCCTCGAGAACGAACACCTGAACAATTGCGGCAAATTCCGAGCGGTTCGCGACATTTCGGTCGCCCCGATGGACCAATCCGACCAAGCACAAATCATTCGAATGATGGACGACGAAGAGGGCGTCGTAAACCGCCGAAAGAGGAAAGTACAGGCGGCGGCGGTAACGAAACGAAAGGAAGATGACCGTCTACTAGCCGAGGGTGAATCAACCGACGACCCGGAAAGCTGAGATCTGCTCTCTCGAGAGCCTTGAAACGATACGACAATCCAAGGCAGACATATTAATTCCGTAACATGGCATGAAATGGTCGGGTTTAGCTCCCTCATTATTTTTATTTATCGATAGTATGTAAGCACGCTAGTTCCCTGCGAGGGCTGGATGCCGTTTTGTATCATCTTTTTTGCTCGGACACGATCCAGTTTTGTTTCTCGTCCTCTCGTTCCGATTCGAATTGCGTAGTTTTTTGTAACAATGAATCCTCGTGCCAGTTGGCACTGACTGATCTAGAAAAGGAACTGGATCGTAGAAGAAAGAAGGATGTGATTGTTCTCTCGTTGATTTATTCCTTTTTCCGAATCTCTGTTTATTGTCTCTCTTTGATGTCACATCGAGAAACGCGAGCAATTGCTACGTGAATTGCGTCGTTAATGTACTTAAATTTAGTTATTTTTTAAATGCCTGCCTACTAGTACCTGTAGGAACCAACAAAACGTTTTTAGCGTTATTTTTTCTATATAGGTAAATTTAATTTATTGTTTGTGATGCTTTACAAAAACCAAAAGCCTACCAGTATTTTTGTAGCACTTGCTGTGCTATTAAAAAATGTGATTCTTATATTCTTACTCTTGAGTAGTGAAAACTCGATTCCTAAGATCTGCATACCTACTTGTAAGTAATGTATTGTTGTACTTATTCTTTTCAGCAAGGAGACATTATTGTCGTTAAAACATGTATGATGTACCTACTGGCCCTTTAAACAACACATGTGTATTGTGTAGCCTTAATTACAGGACTGCATAAATTGTAATTAATAAAAAGATGTTAATGAAAAATAAAATAATTATGTAAATGGAAATTGGTTTTAGGTCTCTTACAATGAAAAGTTTAGTTGTTTTTTATATTTTTTATTATAATGTGTGAACTCAACATAGGTAGGTAGTATACCTACATGGGTTTTAATTATTTACTAGCTAGATACAGTAATACAGTAGGCAAAATCATTTAGCTTCCAGATTTAAGTCTTTCATTTAGTTCTTTCTCAGTATTAGTACCTTCGAACGTTGCTTGTTTCTGCATGCCAGCTTGAAGCTGATTCATCAAAAATTTGGATTTTGAATATTCGTATCGGCAGTAAAACCAGTATGTCATTGTTATCCCCATGAATGAGGAGAAACCGACATGAGTGGCCATCCGTGTACGGCTTGTGAACATGAAGAATACGAGTCCTGTGCCGATTCCACCACTGATGCCATAAAGGAAGCTGTTGCGGAAACATGGGATGCTGGCAAGGTCTCTCCCGAAAAACATGACCCGTTTGTCATCGTCGGATCCCTCTTCAGACATGGCTGCGTTGCTACTATATTCACTCTTCTTTGTTCTATTTACTTTTCGCAATAGTAACTAGTGATCCATTTGACTGGATGATAAAAACAAAGTCAGTCCCCAACCTCCCAACCAGCCGACAGTTGTGCTTCAACACTGAGCACTAGTCAGATCAGCTGTTCATGGTCCTTTATCTGACAATTTGCGCACATGTCCTAAACGCGGGAGAATTCTGGACCGTGGTTACCTTTCTTTTTCCTCTATTTAGTTTATTCTTAACTAATTATGGCATTATGATATTTGTAAGTAATCAAATTTGAACAGTTTTTCGTGACGCTATCGAAATGGAGTTCGAGAATAAAAGAAGTAAGTGTATCTTCGCTATTTTGGCTTATTGTAGGTTAGTGGTATGACAGGTAACCACAAATATTTCGTAAATATTAATACACGAGCTAAGCGGGGTACGTAATGTCTTCAAAAAACCTACAACTAATCATAAAATTTGATGGCAACTTTGCTACTGATGATTTTTTCCATCCTAGAACTGATGATCGCAAAGTCAAGTGCTAAAACGTCGGGCAACCTGAAACTCTTTGCCACGGCATGTAACAAACTAGCTCGCTACTATTTCGAGGAAGACAATTTCGAAGCAGCTCTCTCCGAATACCTGGATGAACTTGAAGTAGACAAGAAGCTCAAGGAAAAGCTGAAAGCAGCCTTGTGTCATCGCATGATATCTGAAATTCATCTGAAATTCAGCGAGTTCGAGAAAGCCGCTGAACATGCAAAACACTTTTACCAACTGGCCAAGGAGGAAAGTAACGTCGTTGAACAGCAGCGTGCTGTGTTGACTCTTGGAAGAATCTACTTCACTCATGCATCAATGCTCCTGACAGACGACAGCAGTTGTGAAGAAGGCCAAGTTTTGGCAAATAAATCTGAGGAAATGCTTAATAAAAGCTTACGTTTGATTGCCAAGTAGGTGGATCTTTGACTTGATTGGAATTGTTGTGGAGCGATTGTAGTCATCTTCGAGGCCTCCAGGTACTTATATTTTCTTTCCTTTTCACACAGAATAAAAAATGTGTCTAAGAAAGAAATCCAAGAGATGATAGCAGTTGCATTGTTGAACATTGGACTGAACCATGAATTACAGCAGAGGAATGAAGAAGCACTAAAGAAATTTGAAAGCGTATGTCCTGGTCTTGCAGTCTTCCTCTGATTTACAGACACCGATTGCGATAAGCGTTCGAATTACTTACTACTTTCAATCTTTTATTTTGCCAGGCTACGGCAGTGTGTGTCAAGTACGACATCCATGACACGCTGTATAACTGCTACATATCGCTCGGGGCTTTTCATTCCAATCTTCTGGAGTACAACAAAGCGATCAACTATCTGAGCCTGTCGATCAGCACTGCTGAGAGACTTTGCGATAAGGAAGAGAAGGTTGCTAACTCGAGGATAGACAAAGCAAAGGTAGGTTCCTTTCACTGAGTGAAAAAAAACCTCTACACAAACACTTCTGTTGCCCCATTAGTTCATTGGCTTAAATAGAGGTCGAACACTAAATATCAAATGAACCTGAGAGTCTTTGTGATGGCAACTAGAAAAAACAGTATGTTACACTGACAGTATTTTGTGTTGAGCCACTTTAATATGTGCAGCTAAGTTGAGCAGTATGATGTGCAGGAGCTGGTTTTATCATCAAATTCTTAAAGAATCTTAAGATTGAAATGTTAGAAGCATTTTATTTGGTCGGCATCAGAACATCCTTGGCATGCCCTGCCGCTAGCTCACCTTTCACCATGAAAGTCAAAAACTCTCTCCCATAAAATAATGCTTCAAATACCAAATACTATCACTAACAGTATACGTCTAGTTCCTATACATCAGATACTAAATTTACGGCGTAATTTATAGAAAAATCTTCACAATCTAACCTGTAGTGCCAAAAATAACTATCTTAGCTAAAAGGAGTTGAATAGAGATGCTTCACTGGCTAAGAACTATTAAATGTGTTGTTCAGTTATATATCTGTTGGTTTTAGATTTACTTCAAGATGGGCGAGCACTTACAAGCCCAAAGTGAACTGATGAGAGCCAACAAACTTCGAATAAGCTCAGAATCGTTGAGGAATGAGATCAAGCTGAACTTGAAGCGAGGTAAAACCGAAATGCATTTAATTTATCTCCCATAAAATCATCCGTTACCATATGCCTTCATTGATTCAAAATCACACGTCTGCAAGCATCTCAGTGGGATAGAAAACGGAGTTATTCTTCAAAGTGCAATCTGGTGAACGAAATGGGAAAAAAGTGTAGAATATTGATGGTTGACCAACTTCTAATTAGTCCTGTGGCTTTCAAACAATTATGAAAATTTTATGCTGGAAATTTCCATTCTCACAACAAATGCAGGAATAGCCCAGAAATATGCATCAAATAAGATATCTACATCCCTTCGGAAATCACCTTATTACGGCTGAGCGAGTGAGTTAACTACGAAACTATGAATGAGTGGTTTACCAATTTCAAGAGAAATGTTGTCCCGGATCAAAACTACTCCTCGTTCAAGCGGTCGCAAAATTCACCTTGCGATTTCTTATCAGAGTATCGTATTCACGGCTTAGCAATACGAAATGTGGTCATTTTCCTCTCATTTTGTGGTGAAGCTAAAACACTATTGAGCCTTATATCTTTTTAACTATTTTTTCGAATTTTCCAAATTAGCAAGTTATGGCCCAACTGTTGTATGGTATGTTTATTTTGTTTTTATCTACGCGCAACAGATGTTTAAAAAGGATACATTGTCAAATTGCCAAAAAACAGCTTTGCAAAAAATGTAATGGATTGAACAGCTTTGGCCAGCTGCAAATTAATGAAGACTGATCTGTTTCAAAAAGATTTTCACAAAAACCAATACTAGATCACGTAATTAATGAAACTCTCGATACCTTCCAGCCAACACACTCTGTCGGCTCCACCGCGAACTACAGAGGACCCGCATAGACGACTACCCTACCCGCAAGGCGCTTTTCGAACATTGCGGAGACGTGTTGAGTTCGATGCAGCTCTACGCGCTTGCCATCGCCAGCTACGAGAACATGCTCGCTAACGCCGAATGTGCCGGGGAATCGGGGAAACAGCTTTTACCGGCATTCGTCTCCCTGGCGGCCACACTGATGGACGACGGCCAGTTTGAGAGGGCGATGGAATTCTACAAGAGAGAGTTGGCCGAGATCGGCGATAACCCGGAAGAGGTGGGTGCAATCCGGGGATATTTATTTTATAGTTCGTACACATGACGGATTGCCAACCTGACGATTGGATCCCTCGGATTGGCCCGCCACACGGCCGGTTTCCGCGCGCAATGCGAGTCTGTTTGATTTTGGTTGCCATGCCCACCAAGTGTGTTTATATACACAACTTCAACCTGTCACGCGCTATTTCTTACAAGTTTAGAAACGAATAAAGATTTGGAAAGGGAATTGCTCTGCTGCTAATTTATATGTATTACAAAAAGAAAGATAAGCACAGAAGGCAGGGGAAATGAACAGTACAGAATTTCAAAGAATCAGAAAGCCTGAATCTGATGAAAAAAAATGGCAGAGCAGCTGCTCTGGCTAAAATAATTTCGTGTTCGCGATCTGTTCGATTATTGGCCGATAAATTAGTTGCGACCTTTGTATGCTGAGACTTTGATTTATTTGATTATTGTATATTATCATCACATATTTATTAGAATTAAATTTTCTGTTGATAAATATAGTTTAAGAGCTAGAGAATGTATTCTATATTTTGTTTCTGTGCTAACTAACGTTTTAATACTTTGTAAATCAACTTTTGCTAACTTTCGTATCCCGTTATTGTGTCGAGCTAAAAAACCGTTTGAAGCAAATTCGGACATGAACCGTCGAGCAAGTCAAACACCAAAGCAAAGCCACGAAACGTTGAATTTAAATGTTGGTTAAAATTTCCCGGTGACATTAAATTGGACATTTTTTCTTCCACCGATTTGCTCAGGCCAGCAAGACGTCGTTGAACCTGGGAGTTGCGCTGGAGAAAAGCAAGGCTGCGTACCACGAAACCGAGGAGCACTACTTGAACGCAAAGACGCTGGCCGCCCGGACGGGAAACCAGAAGCTCGTTGCCAACGCGCTGCGACACCTTGCCGAATTGCAGGCCGCCGCCGGACTCGACGGTCTCGCAAGTAACGCGGCCAAATCATTCGCCCTCATTTACTACGATTCAGTTCGTAATGCCACGTTTGGTGTCAGCGTTCGTGGGAACAAGGAACAGCGACCATTAAATTTTTAAGACTCATGTCTTCTGACTAATTTCAGCTCTAGTTAAACAAAAAACTGTTAATAACTGGGTTAAACTGCTGAAAACTTCTAACAAACAAACTGCCAACGTTTGGCTAACCTTGCTGAAAGCGTCATCTGGGCAAGCTTGGCAGATTTTTACGTGAGCAAGAACTTATTTAAGGGAAAACAGAAAAAAAAAAAAAAACCTAGCAAAGCCTACTTAAAATTTCCTCCCATAAAATTCAACTGGGTTAACTGCCAAGCTTGCCCAGATGAAGCTTTCAGCAAAGTTAACCAAACGTTGGCAGTTTGTTTATTGGAAGTTTTCAGCAGTTTAACCCAGTTATTAACAGTTTTTTTTTAAAACAGCGACCATGTCGCCGTGAACGCGTATTTTCGCTTCCAGTCATCTGTGTTGCCTGGAACATGAATGGACCAAACACACCTTGACATATCTTCACTTACCTTTTTAAAGCTTGATAATGGCAGCTATGTTTTCGAATGCGGGCCACCGCAAATCATTTTTTTTATAATCTTCATGACCTGGCTCCCATATTACAGCGAATGATTCTAATACTTCAGCTAATAACTCGTCAGTTGTCATTATCCGGCTCTGTGTCCGCCATTTTTTAAATATTGAGATCAACTTGATTACTGCCTATCATGGCCTGCTAACATCTTGTTGAAAGACGGTGATAAATGGATAAAGTATGAAACAAGAACGATTGTTGAACCGAGTCCAAGTCTTGCAAACAGCAAACAGCAAACGAGGAACATGTAATCGCGAACATGGCTACGCGCTCTGATTGGTCCAAACGCTATGTTCGCTGTTCCCTGTTCCCAAGAACGCTGAGTAACATGTAATCGCAAACATGGCTACGCGCTCTGATTGGTCCAAACGCTATGTTCGCTGTTCCCTGTTCCCAAGAACGCTGAGTAACATGTAATCGC
>QKMV01001342.1:0-16489 GCA_003287335.1 Lednia tumana
TTAACGCCATAAGAAAAGCATTGTCCCCCAACGTTGATTGACTCTGGAATTCCTTGATCACTAGTCGTCCATTGTACCTTGCGTAGCTCAGTGGTAGAGCATTTGCCCGGTTAGCAAAAGGTCCGGAGTTCGAGTCCTCGAGTAAGCAGGTATTTTTGAAGGGATTTTAATAGTATTAAAATTTTTTAGGGCAAATTTTCAGTGAAAATTTTAGGTAGAACGCTGAAAACCTTTGAAAATCTCAAAGGCTTTTCCTGCGACTGGCGAAGGTGGGTGTGAGTTTGAGCTCTGCTATTTTTTATGCTATGAACATTTTCGTGACAGGACCTCCAATTTATTTTCCGGGGGCCGCGTGGGCTACGCCACTGGATAAAGGCTCCGTGAGATGATTGCTCCGCACATTGTTTTAGAAATAATAAGCCATGTGTGAGATTGAAATGTCAAAAGACTCGATGTTTATTCTACACATGATTTTAGAAATAATAAGCCATGTGATATTGAATGGAATGTCCAAAGATCCGATTGTTAGAGCAATAAATATCTTTTGACTTCGGAATAGCTTTTTTCGCCAATTGAAATCTGTTATTGGAAGACGGTGTTTCCTTTTAACCAAAGTCTGCGACTTGGGAATGTGACTTCACTGCTAGCCGTCGATTTACCCAATGGCACCAACCATATTAGATGCTTCGAGCTGCTGTACACTTCAGGTTTTATAAGGCGTGGTGACAAAAATGGGACACTAAAAGTTGTGAATTTTATGCACGTGCTGTTGTCAGCCTGCAAGATGGCACTACCAAACCATTGCACACCAATTTTTCTCACAGCAGATTAGAAAGAAAGTCGCGCGGTCAGGAAAATTGAATGGCTTTTTCCGTCTCCCATGAAAAATAAGAATGACACTTTTCTTTTTGGCTCGGTTATGTCACTTATGAAATATCGTGTAATTAACTGACGCTGAAAAAATACATCTGGCCTCAAAGTCGCTTCTTGATATTAGATCGTACCAGCAGGAAGCTCATCTCGCGTCATCAATAGACAACATTAAAAAAGGCTTAGTCCAGAGTCAATAAGGACTTTTTAAAATGTAACCCCATAAGAAAATCATTCCACACACGATTTTAATCGTCTCTGGCATGACTTTTTGAATGTGGTCTATTTATTTTAAGGGGCTGTCACTTCTACATGGTCGGCATGGTTACGAACTTACGACACAAACAAAATGTTTTGCTCACATACAAGCGGAGGGAAATGGTCAGATATGAAATTTTTCAGCTGGGCGGAAAGCGATTAGTTTTTACGTGGCGTTATCTTTCAGCTGGACGAAAAAGCGGCCATTTCTGTGACACAAAGTGGTCTCGTGAAAAATATGAATTGCCTCGGTGGCGTAAAAAAAAGGAAAAACCCCCCCCCCCCCCCGCCAACTTTCGCACCCGTAAGCGGGGGCAGACTTTGCAATAATTTGAAGATAAAAAGAGAATTGATCGAGGGTTTATTTCGTTAACAAGGATTGCACATTTGAAGCCATTTATACGGCTAGTATTTACATGAAAAATGTTAAAATCGCTTCAAAAATACCCGCCTATTCGAGAACTCGAACCCCAGACCTTGTGCTTCCTTGTCAACTGCTCTACCACTGAGCTAAGTACCCTAAAAGGTCCGGGGTTCGAGTCCTCGAGGAAGCGGGTATTTTTGACGTGATTTAATATTCTCCATTTCAGTGAACTTCGGTCTTAGCGCCGCTGATATCGCAGAAACAACCACGGATTGAATGTAGCGTAGTATAGCTAAATATGTTTCGGATCTAGTCTACTGTGTGACTTATGAGTCACTGGTAGGTATGCATGTAAACCAGTGCATGCTTTATTCCTTGACCTTTCTACTCTTCCAGAGCGAACGTTATCTATTTTTATCAACTTTGCGATCTTTATCGACTTTGACTTTTTGTTTGTAGACATTACTCCTGCTCATAAATGTAACGCAATTGTTGTTACACGTCAGAAGAAACTCAGTATATATATATTAGCACCTACTGATAACAGCTAGTAAATTTGAAAAAAATGACAGTTAAGTAAATATACAACCTCGCCTATAAATAAACTAGTGCTACGCCGGTACGCTGTATAATATCTTGTTGTTGGATGAGCGTATAGCTTATATTGTATTTGCTTAAGTTAGGAGTGCACGGAATTTTGAAACGTTTTAATGATGGGGCTTTAATGATGGGGATGTCCTCTCACTTTTTATCCATGTTAACACCCCAAACATGTTATCTGTCAGAATAGATGGGACTGACTATGTTGTCAAATATCTCGTAGACCAAGTAAGTGCAACCAGTGCAACCCTCACATGCCACATAGCTATGAAGATGTTAGGATTTATTGTGCAGGTAGGTAGACGGGTTGGGGAGGCAATTTGGTATTTGGCAACACAGTTCTGTGCTCGAGTCGGCGACCAAGTCATTACGGTTAGAACACCCGAGTCCTATCAAATACATATTGATTTCAACGAAGATAAACCTAATCACCTCTAGATAGGCAGAAATTCAGAGCACTCCTAACTAAAGCAAAGACTTTACCACCACCAGTCTGCTTAGAGATAGGTTAAAAAAGCTAACATAGGTTCAGACCGTACAATGAAGTAGTACGGTAGGTAGTAGAGATGTACTGTACACAATGAATCTTTAATTCAACAGAGATGGAAATTGACAGATTAACTCAAGAAGGCTCATCTGAGTCGTCTTAATCGCCTTTTTTGTTGCCCACTTTTGAATTGTAAATAATTTGTTTTTTAAACCCTGCAGCCCTCTTCTTGATGCGATTCCTATCTCCATTGGGGTGCAATTGAGTAATATTTTGAAAAAAAAAATGGCTTGAACCAATCTACCATGCGATTTTTCCTATGTAAATTACATCTGCCAGCAGTCCAGACGTTGTATCTCCCAAGTTAGTTCGGTTACCCCAATTTTTTAAACGCTTATTTTGTTCTACATAAAATAATGAATCGAATGTTAGGTTTTTAAACAAATCTAGTGACCGTACCTGTTTTGAGAAAATAATGAAACCCAAAACTTGCGGGTTTTGTAATACCCGCCATGTTACAGTTTGGTCAAAACCCCATCTTCAATGTGTTGTAGCTCCAAAATAGGTCGGTTACCCCTATCTATGTTTGGATATTCCGATGCAGGACATACTTATCTTCAACTTCAGAAAGTTTCGTCACTATCTCGTGATGGTCGAAACGCAGATGAACCTCCTTAAAAGATATGAAATCGTTGTAACAAATAAACTCGAGACAAAAAAAAATTTACACACGCAAAACAATGCAAAATCATTTACTGTTCAGCAATGTGGCTATTTTGCCTATGAACTGGTGGACGATAGCCGGTAATTAACTACGAAAAAACTGGTATAAAGTGAATGTTTGATAATTAACAGACTGACATTACATTGCATTATTACTGACTGATACTGAAATGAACGATCGCACTGTAAATGTCATACCTCGAACTTTGTTGAAAGGCCTAAAACATGATTTGAAAGTTTCTCTAAACACAATGTAGAACTTTGACGTGTAGACTTATGGCAGAATGTGACCAAGTTTAAATCTGAAAATATCGCAAAATATCACAAAATCATGACAAGGATAAGAATTCAAGGATTCTTCAAATCACAAACATGAATTGCAGGAAAAAAGCAGAACGGATTGCGCTTTATTTTGTATCGCTGCTAAGTTGAGACGTTAGAAAGGAATCCTGCCAGCGCTATTGAAATTGTGGAAGCAGTTTTTCCCCACAGAATCATTGAAAAGCCAACAAAATTATAGCAAACCTTTTCTGAAATGCGAAATTCAGGAAGAAAATTCCATAATGGAGCTGAATAAGTGGCAGATTAAGCTATTTAGCCTGATGAGCGCAAACATAAAAAAAGGCCAAGCTTTCTGCTACGAGTAGTCAAAATTGAAACCTTTGCTTCATTCGCATTGCTATACCGACAAAATTCTTGATCTTTTCCCTATCACGATGCAAGAACCGGTTTGAAATAATAGCACAACAATATCTTTTACTGATAACACATAAAGGCGCAGGCACAGGCGTTACATTCTATTGCTGACTTTCTAGTTTTTCATCAAAAAAATAAAATCCACAGTTTTCATCCGATCGCGTTTTAATTTTCCTCCAGGTTGCCTCAATTTACAATATTTGGCTCATATTCTTAACGTTTTAGACAACATTTTATGTTGTTAACATAATGTATAGTTTGTAACCTTACCGGCTAACTCTTTCGTCGTTGTCATTATTTTTTGTTGGTTACCTATACTTTTTTTAAATTTGATCTCTTCATTGTTCGTACGACTCACCGGTTTCAAACCAGTGCTTTTGACGTAAGGTAGGAATGCTTCAGGAATGAGTGGCGTAGCAGGGGAGAGAAACCAAAGGGGTTAAGAAGCGGCTGTCAGTTGCTTCAAGCATGAAGCCGGTGTCACGGCTTCTAAAGCCGATTAATGGATATAATCCACAAGGCTTGTGATAATTACAAGTGAAGCCATACAGGTGTCGGCATACTCCAATCAATATTCTGGGATGAGTCCAACATAATAAATTCCTGGACGGAGTAGCAATGTAACAACATGGTTCAGTTTGCAACACAAAAACTATATCTTGTACAATTTTTTAGACTCATGTTGGGAACGTTAGAAATCTCTTAGGGGCTTCCAAAACAACTATTCCTAAATGGGTTTAACTGATGAGAACTGCTAACAAACAAGTGAGATTAAGCAGAAGACATGAGTCTTAAGAATTTAATCTTAGGGGCTTCTTTACATTTTTATCTAGTTTGTAAAACAGGTTTTTTGAAAACTGTTTTTTTTTCGTTGCAGCGTGCTCTTGTATTACAGGCAACGAGACCTTTGCTGAATTTAATTACTATGCGTTCAGAAAAGGTAGCTATAAAAGCAATCCCGGCACTTGCTGTAAACCAGAAAAACTGGTGATATCCTTTAAAGATGTTTCGTTTCACGGATAGTACCTACGTCTCGTTCAATGGATGCGTTCTTGCCCGCAACGCTCATTATCACAAACCCAGGTCCAGTTTATGACGTAGGATGCAAAATTCAATAAATACAGTCGGTATATTAGCGTAGGGAGTTTGTAGCAGAAGTTTTCTGGCACATTATTGGAGCTTGGAGCTGGAATTGAGTTAGGCTGCCTTAAGCTCATTGTCGTTTGGAAACCGAAAGTCACACAAGATTGCCAGTGTGCGTAACACGCAGTCGTGGGTAAATTACTTTTTATAAGTAGCGGCATTGCTTAACTCACTGGGAGTAAAACTGTAGTGTCACTATTTTTGACATTATCTTTTAAAAAAATAAGTGCCACTATAACTTTACTTGTTTCCACGAAAATTAGTGGCAACTTTCACGGTACTTGTACGGTTAATTAGAAGAAAATATCTTTTCCGAATGGTATAAAATCGTTTTACATTCACCTTTAACGTATGTAGCAAAACAAAGATGTGTAGAGAAGCTTAGTTCCGAGAAAATTTTAGATTACATTTTTAAAACCAATTTTTTTTTAATTCAGACCAGACAATATGGCCATCCCAACTGTGATTTATGCTGGGATCTGGTGGAGAAGCAACGTGAACATAGCGGGCGCTACTTCTCAAATTTTCGTGAAGTCTAATAGTGGCGCTAAAGTTCTCGTTCCTATGTTTTTTGAGTAGTGCTATTACTATAAAAGGTACTAAAATATTGTGTCGTTCCCTAGCACATTACTACCCAAGACTGTTTATCGAGTCACGGTGCTTGATGTTCGTTGGCCAACAGAAAGTTGCACGAGATCGCCGGTGTTTGTTAAGATGGCCTCATTAACATCAAACTATGGGGAGTTACGACAACGGGAACTGTGAGGATCAGATGCAGGAATCGATGCGGACCTACAGAAACACGGAACGCAAACGAAAACGAGGCTTCTTAATTTATAAAGTCATTTATTTAATTTATTCAGGGAAAAATATGACTAATTTGGAACAACAACGTTTGAAAGGACGGCACTCGCCGCGACAAAGACAATGAGCAAACGTCAATCAATACGGTAACAAACGAAATGCACAAACACGTCCCAAACCGGAAACCCTCTTCGATTCCGTTCCCATCGCACTTTGGGCAACAGCTCCCAGACATCGGCGGATCAGTTGCACCGAGTATTTACACCAGCTACTCACGCCGTTACCACTACGATTATTTACGGACACTAGGAATTAGCGAAATATCTGCGGCAAATTTATTACCTATGAGACAATATATAGTGGAAAGAGTAGTTTTGTACAGTATTACTTCAATACTTCTTTTAAAAAGATTACCTACTATTAATTGAAGACAAATGCACGATAGATTTCAGATGTCCTAATATCTGGCGGTTCGCACCGAAAAATTGAGCTCGCTATTTACAAGGAAAGACGGGTCGCGTCCTTGGAGGCTCGATTTAACGACGCCTGTCGCAAAAAATGGCCCCGCGGGCCGGAAATGCTGAGTTGCATTGCCGGCCGTCTCTTTGGCAACGAGACCGAGTATTCACCAGTCGTCGATACGGAGAGAGAGAGAGAGTAAAAACATTAAAAAAAACAAAAACAAAAAAACAACCGATAAAATTTATTCTCGGCAGCCCGGATTCCGACGCCCGGGACGGATCTGTGCCGGGAGGTCGACAGCCGATCCCTGCTTCCGTCGGGCTGTAGCGTTGCTATACCGGCAGAGACAAACCCCCGAGCGTGTCGAAGACGCTGCTTGCTGGATCCGGGCCGGGTGTGCGATCGAAAAGTTGTGATGTCTTTAAAATGCCTGCGTCGTTTCGTCCCGTTTGCGGTTTAAAAAGCGGGCTCGTCGAGGCGGAAAGCGAGGTTTCCACGCCGGCGAGGACGCCTCGGCGACGGGTTATGGCAGCGTTGACGGATCCGCCGCGGCCGTCGCTCAGAACATCTGCTCCAGCGACGAGAAGCGGAGGATCGCTTGGCCCGACCACTATCTCGGGCCCGGCTCGCTGGAAGCAACGAGGAGCAAGGTTAAGCGCGCGGAGAGGTGGAACGTACCAGGGGGCGATGGATTGCGATTGTACTGCAGTCATCTTACGATGGGAAAAAGGAATCGCGTTGCGAGTTTGCTCACTCAAATTGGGCACAAGATCGTTTGTTTCCTCTGGTATAAAAAATAAAGGTGTCCCCTTGGATCGCCTTGCAGCAGAAACGGACTTACAACTATCAATAAACTTTGATTTAAGCTCATTTTACGTTTTAACCAGACTTTTACTCATTGAAGTTGTAATCGCAAAGTCAGTGACTTAGTAATCCCAGGGAATGCATAGGGGTGGTTTCATTTCTATCGCAGTAAGTAAAAAGACAATTGGTGATTAACTAGAAAAAGGTTAGTCATTGGCTGTCACCAAGACGATAAATAGTTATACAATCAGTATCAACTTAGCACCGCTATTACAATTTCCAAACTGCTTTCAAACTTTTTTATCCTCTCAGCAACTTGGAAACAACAAGCGCTGATGGGTTTCACCGTGGTAACCGCTACTTTGTTCGGAGGATAAAAAGTTGGAAAGAAGTTTAAACATGATGGTACCAGCGCTTAACCAAACAGTAATACTGTGGCCGTAAACATCAGGCACCTCTGAAAATGAGTTGAAAAGCGCAAACGTAGTACGAAAATCATTCGACTCACCCCGGCCCCGGATAGTAGTACGGCGGGGGTCGCTCGTATTCCGTGGACAGACCCGGAGGACTGTGGTATCGCAGGGCGCTACCGCCAGGTGGCACTGCTGCTGGGTAGTCCCAGTGCCTGCCGAGATAAGAACAAGGTGGCTCGTGAGCAATGTCAACAAACGCACGAGATAGCCGCATTGTACTCTAATACGCCTCGAGATAAGGCAAGCTAAGCTAGGCGATTCAAGCATCTTATCTTCAGACTGTCACTTTTTACAAAGCTAGTAGCTAAATTATAAAATAACAGTTGACAGCGTGAGAGTTGTAATTTTGTACAGTAGGTTTTTGGCTTGAAAGCAATTGGACTGATGGCTAGGCTAGGAGATTTTCTGCGGCTATTTGAACATTCGATAGTGACATTGTGGACAGCCGGTATCAAAGGGTGATCGCAGAGTTTATCATACATGTCTGTACATTTTTCTGTAGTAAATTTGCGTCTCAACGCCGCTGTGATTCCACCCACGTTCAAATATCACAGCCAATTAGACGTGATACGTGCGAAAACAAAGTTCTTCGGGCTTGTCTACAACTTTTCTCGCTACTAGAAGAGACGAGAACTTCATCGGAATCGAGCAAGCGGTTAGTAGGCCTATTAGATTAGCCCAGGAAATGCTTACAGGAGTTCTTGTTTCGTTTCGAAGCGAGACAAGTTATAGAATGGGGCCCTAAACTGTCTAGAAGAAGTGAATGAAAATGCTTCTCTGAAGTATCTTCCAAAGGAAACCATTAAAAAAAACTGAATTCGAATCTGTCGGAATTAGATATATCTCTACTGCAAGCACTCTGTCCAGTAAACTGGGCTGAAGTCACAAGTAATATATTTAGGAACTAAATAAACTGTATAACCTGAAATTAGATTGTGAAGAAACTATAACTGCATAATGTATATTTGTTTGCAAGGCTAAACTGAATTCAAAAATGAAATGAAAACTGAATTGAAGGGCAGTGAGAACTGGAAACGCTTCCAAAAGCTTACTATAGAATCTAGTTGCTTCCTGTACAACTGGAATCCTAAAAGAGGTTACCACTGCACTGCAGTGCATGCTATGCAATGACAATCGTGAATATTTCACACATTTAAGAAGTACGAAAATGGACGAGATTGTAACAGTTTGGTTTAACAGTTGTCTTTTATAATTGGATGAGCATAGCGAGCGATTAGACTTCAATTTGACTAGCCGTAGAAAGTCTTTGCGTGTTTCCCCCTGTTTGTTTCCTCGGTGCTGGCGGTCTCGCATTTTCCCCTACCGTAAAGTTAAATTTAAATCTATCTGTCCAGCATTTAAAAAACAGCCTCGTGGACGTAGCAAAGGCTGCTGCCGTAAATGCTTTAAACGCCAACGGCAAATACCCGCGGACAACGTACTTTGGCGCCATGTCGGTGTAGCGCGCCCCCGGCGGGTGCGTGGGCTGCGGCGCGACGCGATAGTCCCCCGCCGCGGTGGCCGAGAAGTTGAGCGCCGACGGGCCGTTGTCGTACGTCTCGTGGTAGCTGCGGTGGTGGTTCTTCTTGTCGTGAACACTGCGGCACAAGCAGCATTGCGTCACCCAATCACCGAACCCCCACTCTCACCCTCACCCGTCAGTACCACCCTCTCATCGTCTTCGGTAGCATCACCCAATCGACCAATCTCTCGCGCTCGATACTGTGACCCAATCACCAAATCTGCCCCTTGCCCTCGTGTTCCACAGTATCATCCTAATCCCCTCACCTCTTTTACGTTCGTCTTGGGTGTTGGCAAGGATCGGTGGTCGAAAGGAATCGGGCGAAAAAGGAATAAACAAGGAATCGCTATCGAAAACGCGGTTACTGAACCCATGTTTATTGAAATAATCCAAATGCAAGTGTTTTTTCATTAACCTTGCAATAAGTTACGAAAATTTGCAGAAAAAATCCGTAAATTTGTAAGGAAAGCAGCATTTTGAAGTATTTTTAACTAATCCATGAGTGACACTACAATTGAGCAATATGTGCTGAAAAATTCTAGCAAGTGATAAAGTTTTACACCAAAAAAAAGTAAATTTATTATCAATGCAGAATTTTGAAATATTTTATGACCCTCCAAAAAAAATCTTAGTAAATGGGTTTTACTAACAGTTTTTTTGAAAACTAGTGCTGAAATTAAGCAGAAGGCATGAGTCTTAAGAATTTAATTATATGACCCTGTTTTAACATCTTGTGAGAGGCGTTTCCAGGTGTTGTGACCCCTATTCACCCTCTGCAGATTTTCACAAGACATAACCCTTGCTCAACTCTTGATTATCATCCCTCTTTTGGGGTGCGATTGCGTGAAATATTTCCGGCAGATATCACTCGTATTCTCTGCAACGGCCAGATGTCTTTTTACGGGCAGTGCAAAGATACCGCGTGATATCTACAGAATATTTTGACGCAATGGAACCCCAGGATCCCTGACCCACTTTGCCTGAGTGTTAGGAAGATGTGGTGATATGAAGGACTTTAGGGAGAACTAGAGGAATGCAGCCTCCAAATGGACGAAATATTTAGCTGTCGGCGTACTTCAACACTCTCCAACAAGATTGTAGATGATTGAAAAACAATCCTCCTCCACATAATAAATGATAAGAAAATCAGCGTACATGTCACCAATATGTTTCTCTTTGGAGGATAAGTGTCAAGAGATATCGGATAATTTTGCCAAACCAATTCTTGGTTGCCCAAGCGAAGGGATTGAAGCAAACACTTGCGTTTGGTTTCGGAAATAAGAAATAGGAAGTTCTGTTAGTTTCCCAACGCTGGCTTACATCTAAAATCTCAATATTTACAAGATGCAAATTTACAGTTTATACATAGCACCCCGTTTCCAGTTGTAATTTGCAAATTTAGGAGATTTCTATAACTAGAGATCCCATGATAATGCTTGGTGATTAAAGTTACAGAATGTTTGTGTCTAGAAGAGGTATACATTCTACTCATCTGAATGTTGATGTAATGGAAAATGCTCGAAAACATACCAATGGATTCATGGAAATTAGAATGCCCGCAAAATTAGTTACTCAGGAACTACCCCCTGATTTGCAGATGTAATGGGTGAGAAAATTCAAGGAAAACCTCGTGACCAAATTTTCAGCCACCAGGATCAAACCAGGGGACTCCAAAAACAAGCAGATGCACTCTTGCCAAGGTTATCGAGCACCATATATTATTATGGGAAAGATCAAAGAAGCTCTGAAGCTGAAGAATATTAATATTGCTTCGAAAATGTCTGTCTACTCAAGGAATAAACCCCCCTGCCTCTGGTTTTGTGAGCGTTGCTCTTACCAGAACTATTTCCAGAACAAGTTCTGTTAAGCTAAGATGGTCAGAGCAACAGTTGCAGGACTAGTTTTGTTTAGCTAAGATTGTTAAAGCAAGGGTAATAAAAACCAGAGGTCCGGGGCTCGATTCTTTGAGCAGCCAGACATTTTTGAAGAGATATTAATATTCTTGGTGTTAAAACTAGTCTTGTAATTAGCTTAAGTTTCTGAATCCCCAAAGCTACTTTACAGCTGGACTGGAGTAATCAGGAATGAGAAAGGTAGCTGGTGAAAGGTTGGCACCGTTTGCTCGGCTCCAATATCCAGACCTTACAATTTATAAACAAGCCTTGCGTTGAAATGTCTCTTGGGCTGTCCATAGGCAAATTGAGCATCCCTTACTTCAACATTCAGCTGTCCATGCCAATCGGCACCTCCCTTATTTGACAAACCACCTTTCTACAGTAACATGTCCCCGAGAAATCGTTGAGCCAACACGTTTGAGGATTTCGTTTCATTTGACGGTTTTGGTGTGCAACATTCCTTGTGCATACAGGAATCACGTAAAGTGCTCCATTGCGTAGGTAGGTTACGTTGTCGAAAAATTGAGCCGTATCGAAAAAGTTGCACATGTGATTGGAAAATGGCATTCCTGTTTTGATACGTGATTTTCATGAAAAGTTTTCAGAATTTAAGTATCTCAACTGGTCTCAAAGTGACGGCTGCTGCAACATTGTGGAAGTTTAGTTGATTTTTCTCCGTCCCGAGCAATAGACCACATTCAATAGGTCATTCCAGAGACGATTAAAATCGTGTGTGTAATGCTTTTCTGATGGGGCTACATTTGAAAAAGTTTTTATTGACTTTAGTTAAAGCATTTTGAATGTTGTCTATCTAAAAGAGTGTTGGCTGAAACGTTTTTCCGGGGAGCATTGAAATTAGTTCCGAGCTATTTACAGATTCGCAAGATGGCCTCCATTATGTGACGAAACGAACATGAGGGTGACGTGAGATCTACGTGTGAGCTAGCCTAGCATGCGTCAAAATCTACGCAAGCGTCAATCCGTCGGGATTGAAATCATTACACATTTCATCTTTTCAGCACGATATATATTACACACAGCATTTTGGTCGATGAGAATTCGTTAAAAATACGTATTAAGCAACAGGCTTGCAAGCCTGCGTATTATAATGAAACGAACAACGTACAAAAACATCAATAAATTACTCGGCAAGTTTTTTGGTTTCGTTTTGAAAAGAGTTACAGCCCATTCACGGCTAACTTTACGGTAAGCGTAACGTGAACTTAGAAGCAAGCCCCAAGCTAGCAAGATCCTTTTACCTAAGCATTTTATACAGCAAGCGCAATAACTATAAAGACGTAATGTAAATGCAACGTTTGACGAAGCCAAACTATCCACAATCGGGTTTCACCGATTGGCAATTATTAATCCAAATTCAGCCTAAGTTAGTTTTTGGCTAGGATTTTGTGAGATAGCAAACAAAATTTTTAACAAACTGTTGATGGACCTAGTATGGGGCAAGTTAAAACTTAGCCGAAAGCCAGTCAGTCCATAGGGCTATGGATTGTACCAGTGGCCTGTTGTTTTATCCTAGCCTTTCGTGTCTTAAGAAATTAAACAGAACTAAACTTATCGTGGCATTATGTTGTTTATGGTAATACTCTGACGTGAAGAGGTTTTGGCCCTAAAAACGGCGCTAAAACATATAAAACCCCTTCCCGTCGGAGGGATACCTTAAACACAAAACACCATCAAACATGGGCTACAAAAGCCTGTCTCCACAAGTGATCTTTTAGGTACCGCTAGGTAGCTAGTCGTGAATGGGCATTACCGATACGTAGAAAAACACTAATTAAATACTTGGCAACGTCTTTTCGTTTCTGTTCCGAGAAGAGTAAAACAGAGCGGCATAGAGTGAGTGTGAAAGAGAGAGAGTGAGAAGGTGTGGTCGTATTGGCGATGGCACGTTAGTGATATACGGTTACGAGGAAGCCGAAAGGTTCCCGAGAGAAAGTCAGCCGAGCGGGCAGGTCTTCACGCGTTAGTCCTAGGGAAGCAGGCGTTGGCGACGACGGGAAAGACAAGAAATCTATTAACGCATGCGGTTAGCGGCGACCGCGGCAGCGACGGGAAGCGGCTAGGCTGGTGGAACGGATCGGACGACAGTCTCCGGACAAACTCGCGATTCAGAGGGAATCGGTGCGAAGGGGCGGCTGCATATTTTACAGTCGGCTCGTTTAAGACCGTTGTTTCAGCGTGCAGGTAGATTATGTAACTTAATTTGGATCTAAATAGTTGAATTTAAGCACGGTCTTATCACTTTCACAACTCCGAGCTATATTGGGAGTCGGGTTAAATGCCATTGCAACAACCAATCGAAGGCAGAGATATTAATTTGTTTCTTAAAGTTATCTTTAAGCTCGGAGCTAAAAACCAAATCTAAGATCGTGATCGTAAAGTTCAGATTGAAGTATTAATATTCATAGTAAAGATCCAAAATAAATTACATAACCAGCTTGCTTCAGCCAAAGCTATCAGATCAACTACAGCCCCGAAAGGCTATCGATTTTTCAATGCAATGTTTGAAACCAAAACTACTCTACCATTCAGACTGCTGATAGTCAGCGATCTTCATCGTATTTGCAAAACTAATTCTTTTTCTGCAATGGTAAAAAAATGACAGCTGAATATAAACAAAGATTGTCATTTCTCCTTGCAGATCTGTATAGCCTTATGACTACTGTCGTATCAAACTTATTGTCGGCCAGTAGCTCGGATGGTAGAGCACCAGCGCACAAATCTGGAGGCCGACATTTTGAAATTATTGTTCAAATCTACACCCAAGATTGTTTTGGAAACAGAGTTGTTATTGTTGTTCATATTGGATGTGGCGCTCTCTTTCTTAAAACAGTTGTCGGCCCTAAAAAGAGCCTTGTAAAACTGGGTTCCGACGTTTGATTTGAGTTCGAGATTTGAGTTGTTATTTATAAATTACTTTAGAGACACGTCTACTTCCTAAACTTAACACTAGTTTTCAAAAAAACTGTTTTGAACCCTGTTTAGTAGACAGTTTTTTTGAAGAGTTGTTATTTCTTCATTGGGTTCTCTTTTAAGCCTCTTGATTCTTAATAGTGAGCCTTGCATACTAAGTATAAATTACTTAAGTAGTGTAATGTAAAAAACTCTGATTTGTAGTACCACCGATCTAAACAAAGCATTGCTAAAAGAGCTACCCAACTGTAAAAGCGAAGCATTATTTCTGAGCCTGTTGTGCAAGGGGCTGTCGTCCGATTTGTTCCGAATGAATCGTGCGAGATGATGAGTGCATGAGTGGTTTATCGTTAACGCAACACTTACTTGGCCAATGGAATGTTATCGCCATTCGCGTAAGCATCGTACAAATACTCCCTGAAAAACAACGGCACCAGTCAGTCCCCGAAACCGAGCTCCGGACAAGAGACAAGAGGGAAGCTGCCGCCCGCTGTCCCACTTCGGTCGCGCAGAGTTCACTTAGTTCACAAACCGCGCAAAGAGTCGTTGCAGTGTGCCGAAAGAAAGGTTCGGATTACAAGGAAAGATCCCCTCGACAGAAATTGGCATAGCTGCTATGCATTAGGATGGTGAGCCGCGCAAGAAGCCTTGATCAGACCTATTTTTGTTTACCTCTGCTGGCTATATCGTTGAACATGGCCTATGATGATAAGCTAGAAAGTTGTAGACAAAAGAATAAACTAGGTCTATTTGGAAGCGCTTGGTTCAAATTTGCTTTTGTTTTCCTGTGACAGCTGTCTAAAAAGACTCAAATTAAGCATTTACAACGGCCTTTTTGGGGGATATGGGGCAAAATATTTTACAACAGCTTTCGAATAGACCTAGTTTGTTCTTTCATCTCCAACTCTCTCGCTTACTATCACACGCTACCTTCAACGGTAGAGCCGGCAGAGGTATACAAAAATCGTCGGCAAGACACTATCGAGCTTGAATTTGAAGGGAGGAACGTCCTTGCATAACTTGGGTACGGTGAAGATGTCGGCTCATAAAGTAAACATTTGCGTCACTTTTCTATAGTGAATATCTCATCTCTCTTTCTTGAAGAAGGCTTTGAAGAAATGTTAAAAATACGTTTTTTTCTGTCGCCACATCTGTCTATACAGTGAGTGGGCATACTGCATTACACCAACAAAATAGGTGGGAGATTTATGCGCAAGTGAACTCTGACGGCCGAAGTGCAAAATCAGAAGTGGCGTCAACGGGCAGGAGAAGAAATAACTAGATAAACAACAAACAAGGAAACAACATTGGCGAGGAGATTGCAAAGAAAACTGAACGCTTAGCGCGACTGAAGGCAAAGGAAAAACGGATTGCCGTGGATTAATTTGTTAATTCGGGTTAATGAGACAGTTTCAGTAAGTTTCCTTTTCGTTCATTTGAAATAATAGAAAGTTTTAGGTAAAAACATGAAAAGTGGTATGAGTTCTGTTGGAGCAGAAAAATACATCTATAGTATCTTTGTATGTGTAGGAATAAGGAAATGAGTACAGCTTATCAGAGAACAAAAATAGCAACTGCGATTGAAAGAAAACTTACATAGCTTGTTAGGTAAGGCCATTAGACAAAGCCTTCTTACGGCTTAAGGACCGTTGTAAAGGCTTTTAGGCAACGACTGAGGAGCCTTCTTAAATTCTTAAGACTCGTGTCTTCTGCCTAATTTCAGCACTAGTTTAAAAAAAAACTGGCAACGTTTCACTTACTATACTGAAAGCTTCTTCAGGGCGATAGTCCTCAGAAATTCTCAGCAGTTAAACCCATTGAATAACAGTTTTTTTTTAGACTAAAGAGCCTTCGTCAGAAAGAAGTACGACTGCGTAAGTTTTCTATAGCAGCTACACAGTTTCTTTTCCGGTAAATCGCACGCGTCTAATTTCCACACTACATATTCCAAGCCTTTTGGCACAAGAGAAACAGTATCACTCTCTTTGTATAAAACTTGGTCAAAGAAACGTGTAAAAGTTAAGCGTAAAAAAGAATAACTGCTACAAACCTACAGACTATCTCTTGCAAGCTTTCCACCATAGCTTATCGTGCTAAGGTCTCTAGGCTTTCTGGTACACAAAACTGTGAAGAATTCAATGGTAGGTTTACCCACGGAATCGTAAATTGGCCTAAGAAAGAGATAGCAGATCAACTTTTGTTCCACTGAAAGTCATTGAACCCAGTAATGTCCATCTCTCTCCCAGTAACCGATTATGTTTCTTGAGTGTACCCACCTACTAAATATGCAATGATGGCAATTGCTCAAGTTTTAGCTATTTATTTTTCAATCACATAATTATAAAGACTTATTATATATTAAATTCTTAAGACTCATGTCTTCTACCTAATTTCAGCACTAGTTTTCAAAAAAACTGTTAGCAGTGAAACCCATTGACTAACAGTTTTTTTGAACAC
>QKMV01001343.1:0-16489 GCA_003287335.1 Lednia tumana
GGGCGAAACGTTGTCTAGGTCCTTTTTAGGACCAAAAAACAAATTAAACAGAGCATTACCGGAACATTACCAAACAATTCTATCAGTGTTCAAACATAGTAGGTTTCTTTGCTTTTATACATTTTTTTTCAAAATTTGTTACGCAAAAAGTATGCAAGCTCAACATTTGTGGGGTCGTAGTTCTGACTGAATATTCTAATATCTCCGAAAAATGTCCAGTGATAATTTTTCCGTGCTTTCAAGCCACCATTTGATTTCAGCTGCATAAAAAAAAATCACTCCAAATCCACATTAAGTGTCTGTTGGTTGCACTGAGTACGACTGGTACAGATACTCATTTCCCGTCATCTTCACTCCAGGAGAGGTGCTGGCTTGGGACCTGTCCAAGGACGACGGTGAGGATTGCGCCTTGGGTTCGTCTGCTCGCCACTTGGTTGGTCATGTCGAGGCCGTGAGCCAGGTTGGCTGGCAACGGAGCCCCAATCCCGCGCAACTGGGGCTCCAGCTGGTCTCCGCTGGCCGCGACGGCCAGATACTATTCTGGCAGGTCAACCTACTTGCAGCCACCTTTCATCTCGGCAAAGGGTGAGATGATTCAGAGAGCGGTGGGGTTGACTCTAAACCTTTACTATGTCACGTAGCAGAAAATCATATTCTTAAAAAAAGTGTAATGGTCAAAGTGGTTCTGAAATAAGGTTGATGGAGGCTCAATATAGTTTAAAGAGTTGTCTTTGTGGTTGTACCCCCACATTCTACCCCAGGTTCTACCACAGGGTTGTACCACAGGTTCTAACAGTCTTGCTATAGTCTATACAGTGGGAGACCATACTGCGTTACACCACCAAAATATGCTCTCTAGCCATTCCTTTCTGTGCTAACTGCCACCATCGCCCTTGGCGGAAAAGAATGCTCTCCCAGTAAATAGAGTATATCATCTCGCCATGGAAAATTTCACAATACTCTGTGTTTGCACGAGATAATGATTCGGGGAGGTTTTTCAGTTTTTTCAGTTACTATCACTTGAAACTAACTTTTAGGGGTAGTATGAAATACCTAGTTTAGTCAACGTTTATTTATTTCTTCTTTTCATCTCATATACAGTAGGTACTATTTTTATTTTTGTCTCATGTACAATATTTGAAACCTTATGAAAAGAAAATACCCACATTCAACTTGGCAGTGGAATTCTTCATGCCATTATCATCCTATAGCAGCAATCATGGCTCGATAATACTTGGCAACAACCTAAGTTTACGTTAAGTGTACGTTAAGTTCTTAAGTTGGTTGTAAATGGTCTTACGGAAATACACAATAGAAACATACCGTTTACTGCTAAGTTAACGGCTAAGTTGGTTGTAAATGGGCCTTAAATCCTTGCCGCTAATTAAATATAGCATAGTATATAATAATATTGGTTATCTAACTTTGTTGAATATAAAATCAAATTTTCAAAATCTTCTCTTACCACGAGCCACTTTCTAATCAAAGTGTTAAATTACGATGGGCTTGATAACTTAAAAATATTCTGCAGCAATAAATTAAACCTGTTTTGGCCTAAGACAATATGCTTGGTTTGGCATGTTTAAAATTTTCAGTCCAATTTTAAGTCTATGCATTGTGTTCCATCTCAAAGGTTTATAGATTAATGTATTTTTATGTTCAAGTTTATGTTGATGGTAAATTATTACTCTTCTAAAAAATATTTTACTTGTGGAGAGGACTCCTGCCATTTTCTTTACCAGATTTGTAGGATGCAAATTTGTCAATTTAGGCGCTGTTTTCAGTATACGCTTCTGCACTAGCTGGATAATTTTAATATTTTTCACCCTTGTCGATCCGTATTTGCGATTCCGTAAATATGTTCTGGTGAAAAATCTGGGTACTGCATAAAGTTAAACGTGAACATTTTTGGGGCCCAATCACTGTTAAGTTTGCCAAGGAACAAATGGTCAAATGGGCTGGCTGCTTTATTGCGCACGAAGTGTACTCTGAGAAAGAAACAGCGATTGTTTTTACCATGATTTATATTCGCATTCTCACATTCACATTCGCGCACGGACGCATGCCAGTCGAAAACGCCGTAAGTCGGCTTCCGTAAAAATCTAAGACTGAATCACAGAAACTTTCCTTAGAATGTGCAATGTTTCATTGTTTTCCTACCGAACTGCACGTCATATTGGGGAATAATGACTAACTTTTGTCTCATTGTTGTGCTCTGCTTAAAATAAGAACATGCATCTTTTTTTCCTTAGTAGTAGTATCTAAATTGTATTTCATGCAATCTGTTTTGGTTATAACATTTATTTGGTTGCTCTAAAATGCCCATCTTTCTTTTGCCTTGGTGTGTGGCTTAATTTAAATGTGATGAGAGTCTGTTGTCAGAGTTTCGATGTCGAGACAAGTTTCCTTTTTGCAAGATAAGGCATCAAGACTCGAACCTGTTCGGTGACATCACTACTATTTTTCAGTTCCAGTTAAAATTCCAGAAAATCATATCTTTTGGAAATGAAATAATCTTCAGCAAAAAATAGCATAAATTAACAATAAAGGTACATTAGCACTCCAGACACAACTCGATCCACCCGTAAATACTATCGTGAATGCACTCTGGATGTTATGCTGTCCCATATTCTGAAATCTTGCTCAGTGCTGTGAGCAGCGTTGAAAAAATGGTGGTAAAACATTCTAGTAATTGCCAAAAGAGGTCGAAACTCTTGTTTGCAAGATAGCTTTACAAATAATTTGTGTGAACGATAGTTGTGCACAAAATATTTAACGAAATAAATGAGGCAACAAGCTTGCGTTCCATTTCAAATTCACCTAAATGCCGCTCATTTGTTAAATGGCAAATGTAATATGATGTTTTAAGTGCCTACCACCTATTTACTGCAACACAAATAGCTGTATTTTATTAGTATTTAAAAAAAGTCGAACCTGCTACCTTAATCAAAGAGGGCTGTGGCTGGCTGTGGTGGTATCATCTGTCACCACGGCGCTTACTTTTTGATCGAGCTACGGCAGCTAAATTGCTTGTGGAAGCATTTGCGTAGCGGAAAGTGTATCTGTGATTCGCATATGCATAAATTTAAGGAAAGAGCTATATTTTCTCAAAGAAAACATTCTGTGACATTCTATTGACCCCAGATAAGTAAACACCCCTAGTGGCACCGCGCTAATATTGTTATTTGTTCTACTATTTGTGCCAACTTTAGGCTAGCAGTCTCTCAAGAGCACGGCGTGCACGGAAAGAAGCCCCAAACGCCCGCAGGTGGAGGGCTTGACAATGCAATGGGAATAACGTGCTTCAGCTTCTCACGGAAGGACCGAACTACATTCGTAGTTGGAGTGGAAGGTGGAGGAATTCTGCAGTGCTCCACTATGACGAGCAAACCAGCTTCAGGTAGTAACTCAAAACAATTATTTTGACACTTAAAGTTTTAACAGCTTTAATTTTTGCAAGGAGTTAACAAACTTATATCATTGCTTTCAATACATCGGTAACATGTCATCAATTTCGGAGACACAGACGTGTGCCTAGGGAGATCCTAGGGAGACCTAGGCAGCCTAGGGAGATCATACCTTTCAGATGAATAACAGTGAAGGGCTGGTTTTCAGAGGCCTGTTCAGAATTTGTTGCCTAAAATATAAGGCACCTCTAGGGATATTACGTAAATTCAGATCCGCGATTGTTAACTAAAATTGTAAAGAATCAGCAGGGCTTCAGATACGCCATTCTTAACAATTTTATCTGACAACTCTGGATCTTAAGTTACGTTACTTCCCTCCAGATAGGCTGCTGCTGTGGTAGTAACGATCTAATGACGTATAAACTTCTTGAGACTCTCGTGTGCATCATCTTGAATCTCCTATTTTTGTTAACAAAGGGCTTATTAGGGGATTTTTTTTTTTTTTTTTCAATGATGAAATCATTACACAATTTTTTCAACATATCCTTTAATAACTACCAAACATACAACTAGAATTCTTTTTTTCAGTGGAAGCTGCCATTCCACTTCACGACCCTGTGATAAGTTCGTTCACTGGACACCAAGGGAGTGTCACCAGCCTTGCTTTCTCACCTGCTCAACACGACACCTTTATTTCGTGTGGCGGTGATAAGGAGATTCACGTTTACATGCTTGATCAGGTAAACAAATGTTTAATCTTTTTTAAATTCGGTGATTTCGGTTCAGTTGCTGATTTTCCAGATTTTTCTGATTTCAACGCACTTTACGCTTGAACTAAATACACTGCTGAATAACCACCGTCTTTGAGCTTAAGCTCTGTACTGATTGAGCCAAAAAGCTAGAACTGTTAATACTTAAAGAAGTATCCCTGTCTAACAGCCACTTTCGGTTTGTGAAGAAACATTCATTCAAAGGAGAAAATATGCTCCTCGAAGTATTTCAATGTCATGGACTAAATTTGCAATTTAGGGACATTTTCCCACAATAAAGCAGTTGCCATGTTAGTAAAAGGTTCGAGGTTTGAGTAAGCAGGTATTTTTGAAGTGATTTTAATGTTATTAAATTTTTGAGACTCATATCTCCTGACTAATTTCAGAACTATAGTGTTTAAATAAACTGTTAATAACTGGGTTAAACTACTGAAAACTTAACTGAAACTAAACTGCCTAGTTTAGTTTAGTTTCTAGGCAGTTTAGTTTCAGTTAAGTTTTCAGCAGTTTAACCCAGTTATTAACAGTTTTTTAAAAAAGATTTTAATGTTCTTCAAGTTTTTTCGTACTTCTTTGTTTTTGCAGTTTTGTTCTTTCATACAAATATTGATTTTTTAACATTTAGTCTTTTATTTTGAACGTGAATTGGGTGAAGTGAGAAAATTTTCTAGCTTTTTCACCACTAACTTAACCTGAAGATTGAATCCGCACAAAACCATGTCTTTGTAAGTCAATTTCAGTAATACGAGGAAAATGCCATGCACTATTGTGTGGTGTTGAATGAGCTAAAATCGTTTGAGATAATATTTCAAAAAACCAGCAACCTTAATTTTATCAAATTCATCAAAAATATAGACGATGCTTTGTTCTGTAGTTGCCATGTAAACAATTCTTAATATTGAAAGATTCCGATGGATTTTCGACGGTAATTTTGCAATTTTCAGATTTTTTTTAATGAAAAAACTACCGAACCATTTGAGTTCAAAAACTATCCCCATCTACGTTAGTACAGGGTAATACTCGCAACATATTTCAACTTGATCGGATATCTGGTTTGGTCTGTGGAGCACCAATCAAAAAAACTTTTGTGCCATATGAGTTGAATGTTAGATGCTTTGCTCGTTCTCTCTAAAAAAACTACAAAATTGTTCAAATTTCGTAGGAATTACCATTGACTGCTTGTGCATTGTACATGTCACCAAAAGTGCATAGATATCATTTGTTATGGTGTGCACACATTTACATATCAGTAGCTTTTAGTCCATAAAAAAATCGAAATAAACTGCCAAACAAATATCAGTTTGGTCCCGGCTATCTTCGACATCAAAATATAATGCATGTGATTTTGAAAAATATTGGGTTTTTTCCGGTTTCAGTCCCTGGTTCCTTTGCAATAACGTAAAATGTAATGATATTATATAGATTAAGCCGACTGCAAGGTATACAATTTTTATCACAGTTATCACTAAAAGTTAAAATTCCCGGTCACTACTTACCATTGTAAAAATGTTTTTATCACAGCCCAGTCCAACGCGGGTAATATTCACCAGGAGTGTGTTAGTTGGAGTCCAGTGGTTCCCCCATAATCCTCGCTTGTTCGGGGCCTGGGGTGAAGCTGGGGCTGTACAATTCTTCAGCATCCTCAAGGGAAAAGTCATTCCTGTCCTGCAAATAGAACACTCAGACAACCAACCAATCTCTGCGCTCAATTTCAATCCGATCAAGTAAGCTTGTTGTTTCTAGATCAAAAGAATGTTAAAATATGGCTGCATTTTAATTTTGGCCAGCAGTGAAGTTACCAGATTTAGAATGTGACTGCTCTTTCTAATTTCAGCAGCAGCCAGGTTACATTTGGAGATATTGATGGGAAGGCTGAAGTATGGAATATGCCTTCCCTCAAATCCTACAATGATGCAGACGAACTTTGAGTTGGTTTGCCATATTGCTTCGTAGTTTCTCTAGCCTCATGAGGCTATGAGGTGCCTACCTGCTAGAAGTATTCGGTCGTTTTTAACACGCTCTTTGTATTTTGCTACTGTGATACTGCCCATATTTTAGCACTGAAAATGCTAACTAAATCAAATAAAGCACTGAAATAACTTTAATAGAATATTAGATTAATTGCATAAAGTAGGAATAACCAGCTACAACCACAATGACTAGAGATCAAGTTTGGTGGAATGGAGCATAGAGAAATGATACCTCTTGACACACTTTCAAATAGACTCAAGCATGTCCTACTTTCCCTCAAACTTCACCAGCCACATGAATTTTGTAATCTGCCAAGTACTTCAGAACAAAAGAGTTAGATCATCTATGCAGAAATAACTTGATGGCTTGGCCATTGGAGAAACTCAACCCCAGAAGTAGTAATTCCTGTTATGATCTGAACACATTCTATTGATTTTCTTTGATATTAAAACCCGAGTTTTTTTTGTCCTAGGATAAAAACATGATAAATGGACATTTTACATAGGGATGGGAAAAGGATTTTTTTTTTATTTAGAACATCCAAGCTTGAAATGCAGGAGGGAAACATCAATTTCATTAGCACTGTGTGCTTCGAGTTTCAAGATTTGCTCTTTTTTAACATATTTGTGGGCCCTTAAAAGGGCCCAGGGAGAGGAAAGAGGTTGAAGTATTGGGAGTGATTACCGGGAAATGTCAGAATCATTTAGCACTGTGTGCTTTGTGTTAACGATTTGCTCTTTCTTGACATATTTGTGGGCCCTAAAAAGGGCCCAGGGAGAGGAAAGAGGTTGAAGTATTGGGAGTGATTACCGGGAAATGTCAGAATCATTTAGCACTGTGTGCTTTGTGTTAACGATTTGCTCTTTCTTGACATATTTGTGGGCCCTAAAAAGGGCCCAGGGGTAGGGAAAGGAAGGGAAAGATAGGGAAGAAAAAGGTGTGTAGTTGATGATTGATAAGGGACAAGGCAAGTGGACTAGGAATTGATTGGTTTTTTTGTGTAGGGAGGTAGGAGGATAGATGTGTGTGGGATTCATTGGCATAAGGGTTTAATATTTGAGAGGGTTTTTATGATTATGTGCAGTAGGGATGGGTGAAATATTGAGATCTGGTATGAAAGGAGATGGGATGTACATATAAAATTTACAAAATCAAATAATATCAATTAAAACAACATTCATACGATGCCTTTTTTAACGGCGGAAGACACATTCTTAAATTGTCTCTTCTTTTCTTCAATCTCTTCAGCTGATGTGATGACATGGTAAAGTCAATTGGCCAGAGCCCATGAGAAATTATTTCAGATGTTTGGGGCAGGGATAACACAACCGACATTTTGTACTTGGCTACACTGATACTGAATTTGAAAAGTTTATGATTTCAGTTTAAAAAACAAAGTTAGTGTTTCACTTGGTCCTTGGGGTGATGAGAGTTAGCACGTAAACTCACATCGTAGTGTTGTTTCCTTGTCGAAGTCACGCAGTTTGTTAGAGTGAATCATATTCATTGTTCGAGTGATTTTCGATAAGAGAGGACTAGTGTGGTCCTTTAAAATCTCTCCGTTGGAATGTTATTAAAACTAATTTCAGTCCTTCCGAATACCGATTCAACATCCACACTAATACCTCCTTGCGCAGTGATACATTCGTGTCATTTTGCATCACTCCTACACTTCAATTTAGCTTTCGTAGCTCAACAAAACCAGTTCCTTTAACACATTGCATTCAATTGGTACTCTTTATATTAAGCATTCTCCAATCCATTAACAAATGGCCGAACTTGATTCTCTCAATAATCTTTTAAATATGAATAAAGTTCAAATCAGATCCAAGATATTGGTGATGTGATTCAACTCTTATATCTTAGACAAGGTATTACATTCGTTCGATGCCAAAGATAGTGTTAGGCATTAGTGAGCTTGTACCTTGCCATATTCATTTTTAATTCCTACACCACCTGTTGCGGTAGTATATAATTTACAAGATTCTTTCGTTGAGAGGCAGTTGACACATATTTTGTACCTTATTATCACATGGAAGGAACTGTTAACCTGAATTTAGAGACAACAATGCTCTCATCTTCCTTAAGGAGTCTCTTTTTAGATGACATACTGACTCCTGGTTTTAAAGATTGGTTGATTGATTACAATTGGAGTTTACAGGCAACTCTCTCACATCATCACAGACATTTTTAAAAAATAGTTTTGTCTTTTTCTACAATTATATACAATTACAAAGTAAAAAATCTTGACCTCTGACTAGGATAGGTCCAGCATAAATCTTTCTCAGTCTCGCAGACTTAAATGAAACACTAACTTGACAACTAAATTAGGTGGTCCAAAAAGCTGTGGGAATCGAGTGCAATTTGATGCGCACACGATTTCCACAAACAAATAAACCGTACATTCTTAATAAGTAGTAGAACCACTGATTTGGATTTTGACAATAAATTTGATCGTAAATATTTTAAATTTTACAAAGACAATTTTGCAAAATATTGAGAAATTATTTTAGTAGTAACTTATCACGCATATAATATATGAAACCAAATCAAAAAGATTCCGAACATTTTTATAAAGATCAAAAAGATTAACTATAATACTATTACCAAAAAAATGAAGTAGGGCCTACTGCATCGAAGGTTACGAGCTAATAATAATCGGTAGGACGTAGGTAGAAGTTAAAATTTTTGTAAATTGAAGTTTCAGTAGGTAGGGTAATAGTACCAGTTAAGGGCACAGTACACCATTAATGGGCAATACATATTAAATTTGGCTTTTGTTAAGAACGATGAAAAAGACTGCACCTCAAGTACACTATTCTCCACCATCGTCTCTTCACAGTGAAAGACTTTCATGTGAAAAATATAAGTTTGGGCCATAACCGGTTCAGTGCCCATAACCGCTACCACTAGCCTACAATTAAATTTGGACTTAGCCATTCAAATATCAGCTATAATTATTTGTCTAACAGTGAATGTGATCACTTTTGAGTTGAACTAATATCGGATAGCAATCCATGTGGCTATCTCAAATGCACTAGTAAAGCAAAAAAACCTTTCTTAAAATCTTAAACAAACTGGTAAACTTTGGCTTTTTACGACATAAAAAAATTAAAAATCTCTAAGATGAAACTGCCCTACATCAATGATTTGATAGCTTTTAAAATCTAAATTGCAATCCTTGTTGAGTTATTGCTGCAGATATAGCACAAAAAAGATCACATTGACAACCACACGCTGCGAGCAAAACAATAGTAAAACTGGTGCCGGCTGGTATTCTTATATCCATTAAGAGAGTTGCTCTTCAAGGGCAGCCGAAAAACATACAGCTTCTCGGCGTTAATTTATAATGACTGGTGATATTTTAGGCAATTGACCGAATGGATGGGAAATTTAGCCGATTTTCAGTGAGAACAACACAGCAATTTTGATCATATCACCACTTGACGGGCACCCTTTAAAATTGACCTGCTCACAATTTGCGCTTATAAAATTAAACCATCCCACATTGACACGATAAGGAAGCGTTCCTTTCGGCTTCCTTACGACCTATTCTACTTATATATCTATAGTAGTACATAATCCTAAAATACAAGTTAGCAGCTTTGCACTTTAAATGCTTGGGTGTCCAGTTCTGCATGAGCTTGTGACCTGAATATTGTAGTAAGTCAGGCAGACATATTCAACAACATTTTCAGTTGGCAAGTGTAACTGTCTGCTCTCTCAGAAGAAGTCATTGGGAACAAGCCGCCTGTGGCCATGAAAATTTTTCCGGTCCATCGGGTCGGGGGCTTTGGCAATGCAGCCGGAGATGGCGGCTCGCTAAACTTGGCACCAGCATAGTAAGCTCCAAGCGACGGGGAAGTTCTTGGGCTCCCTTCCTTGGACGGACTTTGTCTTGGCTTTGAATAATTCGGAGAGCCTTGGCGTGACACGTTAGGTGACACTGGGAGAACGGCATTGCTTGATGATTTGTGCCAGTTCTCCTGATTGCTGATGTCGTCTTCCAGTTTACGATTTTTCCCATTTGATGGCATGGCAATGCTTTGGAAGTGCGGAGCACTCTTGATTAATTTTGGCCTAACATGACTTTTATTGTGGCGATTGTTGGTATGGCCATGAGACCCCAGATGACAGGGCTTCTCATTATTCTTTTCAACCATGTTGGCGTGAGTTATTTGGGTAACTTCACTTAAGGCTTTGGGCCCAGGCTAGGTGGCAGTTGCACTTAGAATTGAGCGCTTGGCAGCTTTCACACCCTCGAACAGCTGTGATAATAAAATATTTCACTTAAAAATACATCCAATTTAGCCTACAACTAAGAGTATTGGGACTTTGTCAGCGACAGTGTTTAAATTCCAATGTGAATATATTAAGCTACGGAAGGATATCAGGTTAATGATAGAAGAGTATTGCCGTTAATTAATAACATAAACACAATAACAGCTTTCTAAAGTATTTCACCGACAAAATGGCGTTTTGCTATCTACCTAGTTCCTTTGTTCAGATTTCTGAAGTTTGAAACGTAGTTATTACCTGTTCGATGTGTCTGTAGGACTGTCGATAACAGTTTCTTCAATGACAGCGTAATATTTTTTAACATTTACACATTACTGTAGAGACTCAGTATCCACAAACGCATTTAAAATCAATTTTATTTACAGAAAAATAACGTACTCTCTACTCGAACTCTCTTCATCTTCTTCGAACTAAACCAACTGCGTCACACAATCACAAAGGAAAATACAGTCTACGTCAAAGTGGTCAACCAATCAGAAACTAGTATTCAGTCACATGATCATATTTACAAATCAATGATTACAACAAACCCGCTTTATATCTAAAACTAACCCAAAAATAGTCCATGGTGTAATTCCTTTAAATTATAATAAACTATTCTTTATTAATTTGATATAAATGTTGATTAATCTGTGTTTTTTAGTTTGACATCTGTTATAACTGCCAATGGCATTCATGATACCATATCCTTTCAGAATTGGTTTGTAAAGAGCATTTTGATTGGACCTAAAATGTCAACAGGCGTGGTTTAGGTTCGAAGAAAAAAGGAGCAGGATTTTATTTTGGGCCTTGTATCAGGATTTAGGAGAACATCGATGATTCGATACTTCCATATTTTCTGTAGGTTAACTCGTGTTTTCACATTGGACTTGTAATATGTAAAAATATTTGAGCAGTAGATATGTGATCTGAAATAAATATAAATGACACACAAGATGTTCTGGCGCTTTAATAAAGCCAGGATCGTACGAAATTTTGCTCGTTTTCTTATATTTTTGACTACATACTCGTGTTTTTCCCAAAACATGAAATTGAAAATATTGACAATGTTATGACAGGTATGTCCTTGGCACGAGGTAGCGAGCATTTAAAAAACCGAACCCGATCATTCGCGAATGTCCTTCGGGTCGGGACAAAGTATGGGCGAACTGGCTGATTGCTGCAATACTTCGATTATGATGGCCATGGACTGACTGGCAACAGTGGTTTTGTAGCTGGCTTCGAGGGGAGTAGTGTGACTGGAGAATGAGATATCCATTATAACGCAATAGCAGGGCTGGCTGGCTGTTCGCTGCGAGTAGCGAGAGGGGAAAGCTGATTCACAGTGAGCTTAAAATGGTAGCTTTTGTGATATTTTGTAATGTCTGCTGAAGAATCACCTATGAATCAGATATTTGTTGAATATTAACTTCAATAGTGATCGTTCGTATTCCATTGAAGACCCTTCCCAGTTGGAAATTCTGGCTTTGTAGCTTCAAGTTCAATACAGGTATGTAAAAGTGAAATTACGACAGTCGAGGGGGCTCAGCTAGTTACTACGCTACGTAAGCTCGGGTCTAATGAAAACGAAAGTAGATTTCTGATGCCCACAGAGGCAGATAACAAACTCTCCAAAGGATCGATATTGAGCAACCATAGGCCCTCATGACATCTGACACTTCCTATCACTACGTTATTCATTGTACTCCCAATGGATTGCAGGCTCCCTGTGGCCTTCCCTTCAAGGGCCTTGTCTCACCAGTCATGCCCACTGGGTTTTGAGCCCCAGGCACATTGCTGAAAATAGGTCCTGATTGCTGAAAATAGGTGCACAATACTAGATGGAGGTTCTGTTAATTTCCCTGTACTGGAAATTCTTGTTTTTGCAAAAAAGAATGAGGAAACTAATGATTTATTTCAGATATGAGCTCCAACAGTCGTGGTTCCTCAATGCGTGGTTCGGCACCCTTTGCACGACACATGCCTTCGAATCATTCTGGGCGATCGAACCACCAACCTCGATGGCCTGTCAACCATATCCCCTATGCTAAAGACTATCGGCAATACGACCAACGATACAACCAAGGGTATACCTTCTTCTTGAGCAATCACTTTTGTTGGGTCCTGTAGTGCCAGGGATTATTCATTTAAGAAGGCACTTGATTTTTAACATAGCTTTAGTAGTTACCTTGTGTGAATTAGCAGGTCAGTTGTGATATTTCCCAAGTCTAGCTATTATTTATGACTAATGATGATGACTAATGAATCATTAATGGCATCAGCTACAGAAATTAAATAGGATGACACTTGGTCAAGATAGCCAGCAGTCAGTACTCAATTTCTTCCATACTATGCTGATCACCGCATATTGTAATCGGAGTAGGTAGTATTCTTTCTGCAAATTAAGGAATAAAGTACATTTGAGATTGATCTAGTTGTCCTGACAATGGGCACACTGTTTGCTTATATCCGGTTTCTTCTTTGTTAAGTTTTATAACAAACAAAAGCTTACTGCTTCATTTAATTAAATTTAAGTAGTTAACGTTACTCCCCGATGGATCTAAACCAGTAAGCAACCTAGACATAAGTTTTTTCAACTCGCGCATGTGTAATTCTGGTTCTAAAGCTCATATTTATCATGATCATTAAGGTGCTGTTTTTCTTACAGTGATGGCCCACCCGTACCAATTGCAAATGGCAACATGCCTCAAAAGGATTCTGGCTACATGCCCCATCAAGGATATCCAAAGCCAGGCCATGGCATGGGCAGTCATGTGCACATGGGAGGTCAGCTTAGTCCCAATCTTCCTGTGTATTCCGGTGACGTAGGTCACGGAGCGATGGGAGGTTTAGCTGATCGAAGACAAGTTTCTCCACCATTGCATATCAACGTTTGCGTTCAGGTAAATAAATAGATTTTAAATAGATTTTAGCCAGCAACTCATTAGTTTGCTAATGACATCAAAACATCCAGCATCTTTTGATGGGTTTCCTTGTTACAGACTGTAGTAAACAGCATCTAATTGTTATTTTATTTTATTTGTGATTACAGCAAGATGGGCCACATAGGGGACTTAATATTAGTCCAGGCAATATGGGAGCTGTCGGTATGGACGTACATCCTCGCTCGGGCGTTGGCCTCGAGTATTCACCTAGGCACAATGGAGGGGGTAACTAACCACACACAGACCCTAATCATTAATGCCTACCTAAGCTCAACATTGATAATTTTGCGTAATGTCACTAATTTTTCAGAGTTGCGTCTCAGTCCTGTTCACAATCAACATTCTCCACCATACTACAGAACGGCGAGTCAGGATGACGGCAGAAAGGTGAGCCCAAACAATCGCAATTATTTTATAACATGAGATATATTAGGTACCTAACTATTACTGGATCATGTAGCTGATAAAATTTTCCATAGCTATTTGGCAGCCATCCAATTGAATTAACTCTTTCGTGCTGAACATTCACGCTACAGCTAGTACATTACAGCAATTCTCTGGTGTGGGTGGTTAAGCGTTTAGTTAAGGAAAGCACATTGAAAAATCTCCAGATTTCATCTTCAATTTTGTGGTCATCTTCATCACTGAACTGCAATCGTGGTCAAAATGCCGAGCCTGTTAAATTCTGTGCTGTTATTGTTTACACCTTATCTGCATCAGCATAACCTTCACATACAAGCTTTTCAAATAGATTCAGTGGAAACCACTCCACCATAGTACATAAATCAAAGTTTCATGTTCCTTCTCAAATATTTGGACAAGATCAAGGTGTTTTCCTCCGAAAGAACGTGATAAAGATGGCCCTTTAAATCTTGTTGCCCTTAATTCTCATTCCCATCCATGGAATCATCCATCTCACTGTAACTGATTCCTAAATATTTTCCATTATTCGGCAGAGCGAGAGCCCGTCCCGGAAGCGGCGTTGCGTATCGAGAGGCCACCACCAGATCCATGAGATGTCTTCAGCGCAGCCACCTTCGCCACCGCACATGCGGAACAGCCCCTGGGACCACCAAGGAGCGAATCATCGACGGTCGCCACGCCACCAACCGTCGGCCAGCCGCAACAGGGGCAGGTCTGTAACGAATTTGTGCTTTATTGAAAGTTCTAAGCATGTCTAGAATTGGCTGTTTTTTGTGGCCAAAGTTTAGTATTTATGTATAAACAGCCGTGCCACATTTATTTGCTTAACTGCAATATTATCTGAGCATCTTCAGGTTGTACGTAAATAAATATGGCATTAACAATATCTTCTTTGTTCAGCATATGGTAGTAGGAACGTACAGATTGCATCTAGATTGCACCCCCTCTATTGTAATTTTCTTGTCTGTCACTATACTTTCAACAAGAAATGTGTCATATCTGTACATTTTCACATCGCTTGAGTTCAATCTTTTAAATTTTTTAGCCATGCCAAAAAAATTTCCAATTTTATGCAACGTTGGCATCTCAACCCTGCATGACCAAAAATGAGCCCTTTTTTAGGAGGTTTTTTGGTCAAATTGAGTTTTTGTATCTTAGCTCCAGAAGTAAATTGAACTCGTTGAACATGCATGTTGGGGGTGCCGAAAATTTTCAGAATTTTCTGGTTGGCATGATGTGGCATTTGTTTTGGACTAAATCTTGGATTTCATGCTACAATCGGATGTTCAAATTATCCAAATTAATATGTTACAAAGTAAAAAAAAGAAATTTCAACCAAAAAGAAAATTCAATGGCGAATCCTAAACGTGGTCCAGCCTAACGGATAAAGCAAAGGAATTTCTTGAATAAAAAATAGGTTTTCCCCAAATTTTAAGGCAAATCCCAAGTGTATAGCAAAGCACATTGGGTTGAACCGTGTGAAACCCAAGCTTAAGTGGCTAAGTGTAAATTAAAAGGTGAAGCCCAGAATGACAAAGCCCAAAGGTTTGGAAGCCAAAGAATTTTGTTTTTTGAAAACCTGAAGTATTCTTCCCCCCATTAGACAAGCATGCCCTCAGGCCCAGCTAGGCTAGTTTTCTATACTTTATATGCGCAGAGAATTATTTCTGAATCACAAATATAATTTTACTTTTCTTGTGAGAACTTGTTGGCTCCGTTGTGTCATTTTAAAATATCAGAATTTGTGAGATAAAACTGATGCTGTTAGTGCACAATGATGTCAGATGCTTTATTTGCGCTTATTTATGCTTTACATTTATTACTTAGCTCACGCCATTGTGGCTTATGAAGGTCATTTTTGTGTTTAACTAGCAGCATGTTTGCGCGAATGCCAGTTGTTAAACTTCATTCAATTATTTTTCTCTTTGCTGCTCTGTGTTTGCTGGTCCCGCCGATCACAACCAATCATATTCATAATCCATTTCATTCCCTGGCTGCAGCCCACCGATCCGTCGTCCACGGTACCGCGACTGCGGCCCGGTGTGGAGCCAAGAGAGCTACGCGCACCGGCCGTTTATGCCAGCACCACAGCAGAGTGCCCCGCCCGTTATGCTGGACGTGCCGGTGTCGATGCCAGTCACGCTGGCACACCATCCAATGTCGCTCTACAGCGCGCCACACTTCACGTCGGTCTGCGCCGGAACCGGCGGTCCGCCGCACGTGCCGCTCTGTCAGATACACGGCATCTACGGGTGCGCCTGTACACAGTTCCCGCCAGCGTGTCAAGTGAGTTGGCCAGCAAGTAATTTTTGTACCTTTTACTAAATTCTTAAGATTCATGTCTTCTGCCTAATCTCAGCACTAGTTTTCAAAAAATCTGTGAGTTAAGCCCTTTACTAACAGTTTTTTTGAAAAAATTGTCTTATTTATTTGTAGTTTGCATGGGACTACTGCTGTCTAGAAAAAAGCATAATATTCTGCCATATTTGTAGAGAGGCACAGATTAAACTGCGTCTGTTCTTGTGATATTCGAGTGCACTTCTAAGTCTTATTCTCAATTTTGATATGATTATGAAGAGCCTAAATATTATTGTCTGTTGGCCATGTCTGTCAGCATGGTAATGGACGACTAGCGTTCCAGAGGCGATCAACATTGGGGGATTTTTAACGCCATAAGAAAAGCATTGTCCCCCAA
>QKMV01001344.1:0-16486 GCA_003287335.1 Lednia tumana
CCCCGATGTTAAGTTTTTCTTAAATTACTGCAGCTTAACTGTAAGGGACAGTCAATAAACTTGGAGAACTCCTGGAGAATTCAACTGGCTTTCTGGAAAAAACTATTGGAGATTTTTACTTAAATACATTTTTAAATAGACCTATTCAAAATGCATAGAGCAATACTATCTTAGTTAAACTATGTTAATCAAAAAATGTATTGAAATAATAATTTCAAACAAATTTTTTCAGAAAGCCAAGTGAATTTTCAAGGAGTTTGCCAAGCTTGGTGACTGCCACCTACAGACTAGCTGTAGAAATTAAAATCACTCAAAATTGGGTGGTTTTTTCCAGCTGCCAACACCTCATCCAGCCTTGATGAAAAAATACACTTTTGAATTTTCATTTTTGGCCTCCAAAAATGTACTTGTTTTTCAAGTTTTAGAATAAAGGTAAAGATTTTATCTTGTACCAACATAAACTAACCCTAACACAATAGAATCATTTATGTGTTAAGAAACTGGTTCTAATATCTTACAGAACTTGGCTTGCAAAAAGCAAATGTGGAACTACACAATATGAATCTATGATAAGTTTTATTTACCAAGATGCTATGGCACCAAAATATGACATTCCCAACATGGATTGTGGCAAAGCCCAAAAACTTTTCACTAGCAAAAATTGTAATACAAGGTACTCGTAACGAGGCATGAAGCACGACTTATGGAGGAGAATATATAACAAACAAAGATTGTGAATCACTCTCAGAATTTTAGCCAGAATTAAGAATAAATGTGACAAGTACTGAAAATTTGATATATTTCAATACCACAGCTAGATTGCTAGAAACACCAATGGAATGAAATCTCTCAACTAAATAAATAAATAGTGTGATGCTGCTGGCTATTAATGCTTCTTCTACAATACCCGTTCATCCGGGAGTCCGGCTGATAGTGGAGTCAGGTTTATTAATATCAGCGCTGGCATACGCTTGGTCAAACGTGCCAGGATTGTACAAGCAAACGAACATTCACTCCCTTTGATCCTGTCGGTAGTCACGGTGACTGCACTTGGGTTGCCATGGATCCCAGAAATGTGGACTAGAATAGTTTTTGATACTGTAAATTAACCCCAAAAAAATGTAACAAAATGACTAAAACTGGACACAGAAGATAGCGTGTACTCATCAAAAATGCTGTGTGGTACGGCTAGAGCTTGCGACTCCTCTCTGCGTCCCGCTTAAGAAGTTTGATTAATGGTTTTGTTTGTTAATTCCAGATTTCCAACCTCAATTTAATGAAAAAACTGCTCAAATAAAATACTTATCCCTAAAAACTTTTCGAAAGGTAAAGAAGTGTTTGAATTAGGTACGGAGCGTTGTATTTGTACCGATGTGACAGTTATTAGTTTTAAATCTACCACTCAATGCACACAGGTACATAGGTACCTATTTGAAAAGCTGATATTTGCTAGACCATCAATTTTAAATCTGAGAAAATAGGGGGCCATACCCAAAATATACTTCCCAGTGAAACAGTTTACGAAAGTGCTTCGATTTTTGGCAAAAATGCCAAGTCATGGCAACCCAATCTAAAGTTTACCGTGTGAAACACAGGAGACATTCAAAACATCTACTCTTTCTTTACAACACTCATTGGAAATCAGGTAAGTTCTGAACGTTATAGCGAGAGTGTTATTTATTTTCATTGTTACTGCTAAGTAACAGAAACCATTCTCTTCATCTATATAAGTTTGTGATGTGTACAGTATGTGTAAAATGATACAATATTTATATGATTCCCTTTATAAACGTTCAATCTGACGAGGGATGATGAATGTACACCATGGCAAATGTTCGAAGAATCCCGAGGGTTGGTCGGTTTATGTCGCAGCATCTCTAAGGCTGTCTCGGCTTTGGGATTCCCTCGGCAGACTGGGGGCGGAGTCTCTTCTGACAACTGGTAACGGTTGATTCTTATTGGCCACCTCCTTAATGGAGCTGAGTGTCTTGTGAAGCCACGGAGGCCATTGGTTGCGCGCGGCATGTAATTCCGTGACGGCTGAGTTCAGCTGGTGAACCAAGTCCTGGTTGCGGCATTCAGCTTCCACCTGAAATAGAAATTGAATTATAAAACAATTGATATTTAGACCATTGAATTTCAATTTCTAGCATAGGCGGCGTGGTTAGTAGAATTGCGAAAAGAGCTTTCGTAGGAATATAATGTTTGATAAAAAAAAGAAGAGCTGGCCAGCCTAGAGATCGCGCAGGTAAAAAAATCCACGGTAAAAACGGGAGATAATTGGACAAAGGGAGTGGAGGAAGGGAGTGGAGCAAGGGGAAAATAAAGGAAAAAGAAGGGTGTGTCTGGGATGCCCTCATCTTGTTTATTTTTATGCTCTTCATGTTTTGGTAGTTTTGTTTAATTATTAATTATTAATTCATTTTCTGTGATTTTGTTATAAAATATACCCTCTATTTTAATGTTCTTGTCAGTGAGTTTGTTTCATCAGGTTGTGTTCTTCTATTTCCACACCATTTAATTTAGATGTATTTAAATTTATACCCTCACCAAAACATATGCCGACTTATTGTAAATTGGGGGTCTTGACCCTGTGGGCCCAAAAGTGGCCCTTGTTAGGGGAATTTTCTGTCAAACTGGCATTGTTTACGAGAAGTTGGCAGAAGTCGAACGTTTAGAGACATTTATGTCCAGTTCATAAAAGTATGAATGGCCATGGTTAGGGGCATCGGCACGGGAATCCAAAAATTTCAACATTTTCAGATTGGCTTGATTTGGTCTTTGTTTATGTCTTATTCTTGCATTGCACATTCTATTCCGGTAGTAAAATTTAAAAAAAAAACGCATTTTTGGGAAAAAATACAAAAAAATTACCAAAAAGGAAAAAGTTCCGTGGCAAAACCAGAACGTGGTCTGGTTCATCGGGCAAATTAAGGATCGCTGTTAATGAGAGGTTAACCCACACCATAGCTAAGCACAAATGCCAAGGCAAGGTCCAAATTTTTTAAGCGAAGCCCATCGGATGGAAGCATGATTTGGCTCATGAAGGAAAATAAAGAATTGAACAAAAATGATGTTACCGCTTCTGAAGACAAAGCCCAAGTTTTTAGACAAACCCCATTGGGTGGAACTATAGGGCACCTCCCAAATTGAAACATGAACCAGGTAGATTTAAGAGCCAAAGCTCAGATTAAAAGTTAAAACCTAGAATGGCAAAGCCCAAAGGGCACGGCAAAGATTTTTTTTTATTGGAGAAGTCAAATTATGTGGCAAAGCCAAAATTTTGTAGGGAAGCTGAAATATACTTCCACTAATTGGGCAGGCGCTAGGCCAGTTTATTATTACGTGGCAACTTTGGGTCTGATTGACTTACCTGAGCTAGTTTGGTCTGGGCTAGGTCAAGTTCTAGCTCGCGTATTCGTTCCTGCGCTCGCACGAGTTGCGGGTCCTTGGCCGCGTCCTTCGAATCGGTTGGCACCGATACCAGAATACTGTCTCCTCCCACCAGCGCATTGCAGCGAGAGCATCCTTTCAGCTCCCCCTTTAGAATGCATCACTCATCAGTCTGACAGCACTAATTGTATTGTAGGTAGATAGCAGTGTGAGGGAAGCTCACTTTTAAAATAAATTAGTTAAAAATTCAATTCATTGATTTCAAAGTGAACTTAGTGAATTCAAAGGTGAAAGTTTAAAAATTCAAGTTCACCAAAAACTTGGATTAATTTTTTAGAAAAATTCACTTGATGTTCATTTAATTAGGTTCTGTTGAATCACTTTTTGTATTAGGTACTACGATCAGAACCGAGTGCGGTTATTATTCTCTGAAAATATCAGGGAGGGAATAAAATATCGGCTAATCTATCTGACACTGATCTATTACTGTCAGTAAACTTTGGAAAACTACCCATAACAAGCATATATCGTATGCAAACCAAGCTCTCAGTGGTTGATTTGCTTAGAATGAACCAATGAAAGCCGGCACGTTTTTAAAAAAAGCATGTGTGAGCTTTTGAACAAGATGTTTAAGAATGTAAAAGTTCAAAAATAATTTGCAACTTTTAAAAGTAAAGTGTAAACTTTTAATAGCACTTCTAAAGTTCAGTCATAGAAAACTGAAATCATTCACCAAAAAGTTGACAAAAGGTGAACTAGTTCAAGTGAGCGCATTTATGTCAAAAGCTCACTCCCTAGCTCTGGTAGAGAGGTTCTCTTTCATCTATCAGTGCTCAAATGTTCAATGTTTATTGATAATATGAATTTGGAATCCCTCGTGTCAGCTTCATGTTGCTCGAAAGCTTATACGGCCTTCAAGAAAAAAACCCAACAAGTTCAACTGGATTTATTGAAGTCTTTTTAGGTATTTTTGAAGACTCTTTGCTTCTCCCTTAGACTTTTTTATGAGGTTCTAATGCTCAACATTCACACTGCATAAAATGTATTCTTACCTTAAGGTCGCTGAGAGCAGCATTTGCTGTGACTTGTTCGTTGTCGAGCCTTTGACAAATCTGAAATGGAATTAGGAATCAATCAGTGCCAACTTACAAAGTTCAAAAAATCCTAGTCAGAAAGTTCGAGTAATGAAAAAAAAAATCAACTTGACATAATAAGATAATATAGCTTTGTACCTGTTTATATTCTGCAATTATGGCTGAATTTCGATTACTTTCATTTTCAGATTTTTGGACTTCCCTCTTTAGCAGCTCCTTCACCTGAAAAGAAATGATATTCTTATCATGTTATGTTATGTTATTCTTAAAGTTCTTATTCAAACAAAGCTTTCGAACATAAGTGTTTAATTTAAACATCTATCACCTGACCTGCGTAACTTCCATCTCAAGCCGAGTCTTCTCCTCCTCGGTTCGAAGTAACGTGCCTTTCAGACGATCCAGCTCATTTGTGTATTGGTCAGCATTGTCTTGAGCCTCTGTAAAAGGAATGTTATAAACTTAAAACAAAATCTACATGGTCTACTCAAGCCTGGTCACTCCCCCCTCGCTCCTATCTACATCATTGCGAGCGATGTGCTCTGCACACCGTTAAAATGGAAGCCAAAAACCCCTGAGGTGATCCGATCTGTGGACATTGTGGAACATTTCATAATCATATCTTTTCTTGAAATTGGCAAACGCCGAAACGTCAACCAACACTCTATTTTCTCAGCGATTATAATTTTTTTCATGTGGTAAGTTGCACCTCCTTTCTTCTCCCATTCATGTTTAAGATTATTTAATTTTAAGACATGAAATATTTTCTCAAGCCAGTCCCCATTTTCACATTTCAATGTTACTACATACAATACATAATACACATATAACAAATACATATAATACACACATATACATATAACACATACATATAATAATACATACACAATACATACATAATGTTAATACAGCAGTCAAAGCAAACTGTAATGGGAGTGGTGTTGAAAATAAATATAATATTTACTGTGGATAAAGTACTATCTAGTATTATATCTTGGTACTAGAGGGTAGTCTAAGCTCTATCTCTAACAATGTATTATGAATTTTCATGCATTACCTTTGAATTCTTGTTCGTATTTCTTGAGTTTCTTAACTTTGAGGCTGCAAGCAAGCTTCATTAGCTGTCGAGCCACTTCCTCTGAGCGGCACTTCTTTGGCAACGATACACGGAAATATTTCAGAATGGTTTCGAAGTCTAAGGCGAGAAGGTCCTTTTTGCATAGCTGGCACAAAAAATTTCATTGTTATAACAATGGAAAGTAACCCTAAACATCTCAGGTCAGTTTTTGACAAGTTTTACAGAAACTTACAGTTAGCAGCGCCAAAGCCACTTGGAATAAAGTGTCGACACCTTGCAGCAGAAACACATCTAGTATGTGGTAAACTAAGTAGAGAGGAAACTTTGCGGTGAAGAGAGTAAGAAACCACTGGGACGCAAACATGTGAGATTCAACTCCCTTGTCTCGAAGGTGATGCCATAGAGCTGGCACTTGGTCCTTTGAGAGGAGAAATTTTTAGCATTATTAGCACATAGCTAGTATGTGAGTCACAAGTAAGGATAATTTTTCTTCATCATTTTCAAATATTTTATGTATTTAACTGAGTGAAATCAGATTCCTATTGGATATGCAGGGAAAAAAGACCACTCATTAGTCTAGCAACAACACAAATGCTGCAAATATTTGAAAAATACCACAAGTGTAAAGGAAAAATCCTGTGTTGGCACAAATTGGTGTTCTTACCATTAAGAAGAAAATCCTGGTTTTAATACCGAGATACGTATGAATTACATTTGGAACTTTTGGTTGAAATCATGGAAATACTTGCACAGTATGTATTTAGGAAACTACTAGAACCTAGCTACCTACACACAAACAAAAGAAAGATAAAGATAAAATCCACATTACCTCCATCAGTCTGTTCAGTTGGTAGAGGCGCATATAAAGATTCTCAAAGCCATCTTTATACAAGTCTCGTAGACCATAATCGTACATTAATTTAACCAGTATGCAGAAAGCTTGCTCCTCTGGCATCTAAGGAATTACAAAAAAGAAATTATAATACTGAAGGCAATCTAGTAATATGAAGAAACGATCACTCAACACCTCTTTAAACTTAAGGAACACTCCAAGTACAATCTATTCTCTGTCTAGGTACCTACATATGATGATATGGGGGATCTATTTCCTTCTAAAGATAATATGTCTGATACGTGAAATAGCACATAAGATAGAAATGCTTACGTGTAATAATAGTGTGGCAGCTAGAAAACTGAGACCCTGGCAGTATCCAACTTCAACATCGTAAACGGCATAAGCCTTCGAGATGCGGTACAAAGAGTCTTGACCCAAGCCGCCTGCTTCCTTGAAGAAGCCGTGAGCGGGGAATGTACGATTGATATCCCGCTGAATCACATTTTCACAGCTGCTTTCCTATTGAACAGGAGCAAAAGATATTGGAAAATATATAAGCTGTTAGGTCACAGTTCCTTCATGGTTCCCAATGAGAAGTGGTAATGTTACCATACAATCAGTAATACTCAAACAGGACCAAATTTTTAAAAATAAATGATGGCACTGGAAAGTTAAGGTGGTAGGTGGAAAAACACTCTTGATGTTAAGTTTTTTTTATGACTATAGGCTAACCCGCACGTAGCCGTGTAACCAAACTTGGTTAACTCCTCAGAATGAAACAGACTTTCAAACAGGCTGAGCTTGAATTTTTACATACATTTTTATATATTTATATTCCTTTTTGATAACCCCATATTAGAATTGTGGGATTTCATTCATTCTAATATGGGGTTACTACACATTATCAATCCATACTTCTGTAAATTTCCCAAAAGATCTGAAATTGCCAGTAATAGGTATTCCCATTTTCAATGTTACCAGTTTTTAGAGTGCTATTCATGGTATACAAGCCAAATATCTGGTGCAAAGGTAGTCTAAGCTATGCAAATTTACATTTGGAGTTGAGACAAAATGTTTAGGATATGATCACCAACCACAAAAAAATCAACCACCCTCACATCATATTTCTTTCCCCACTCCCTCTTTTCTTCTCTTCTACCTGTGTTCCCCTCTCAACAATCCACACCTATGAGCAACATTTTTGTCTCTTTATTTCCTTTTCATCATCTACAAACTACCTCCATTGCTGAGACATACTAATTAATACTGAATCTTGACATGTTGCCAAAACTTTTAGCAAGACAAGTTCTTTTGATTCCATATTTTCTTCTCTTGGCAAGATGCACTACCTTGCCGTGCCTCTCAAAATAAACATTACTAATCTAAAGACTTTTTTTTGGGAAAACACAATCTCCAAAGCACAGTATCTTGAATGGGCGCGAGTAAGAAGACAGCCGTGCCCTGTTGGTGCAGCAAATACCTTGGCATTTGCCTGGAATGGTTTCGGGAAATCACAACCAGGACAGCCGGTTGCCAGGACGAAACTCAGGCACTCCAGATTGCAAGGTAGATCTACTAGCAGCTCCAATTCAGTACTCTGTATTATTTTATTAGATATTTATTTAATTACCTTTGTGATCAGTATCCGGTACGTGTCCATCATTTGCGTGTCGTTCTCCGATCCGGCCAGCCTCTGCCAGACCTCTCCTCGAAGTGCTTCCGGCACGCCAGCGCGAACTAGCGCAGTCAGCTGGCGCGGCCGCTGCTTGGTGGCTGTCCAGCGCACGAGTGCCTCGGCCCACGACTCTAGCTCCAGGACGGTGCAGTCTTTGGACACTTCTCCCGTCCCACTAAGGAGCGGCTCGTCTCCGTCTGTCGCAAGGCAACAAACGTAACGTAAAGGCAGCCTCAGAATTGTATTTGGATTTCCGACGTTTATTAAGCTTGCAAGTTATTTTTCTTTACATATGGGTAATTTACACGTTTTGAATGATAGCAATTCACAAATTTTGCTCTAACAGGTGCTGTTACTTGCTTAATGAAAGTTTTTGTATGGACTTGAATGCACCATGATGGTCTACAGTGACATTCAAAAAAACATTTGGAACCCTCTAATAATGTATGATTTTTTTTTTCCACTAAGGCAGTTTAGTGTCAGTTAAGTTTTCAGCAGTTTAACCCAGTTATTAACAGTTTTTTTTAAAAATGTATGAAAGTATTGAAGATTTCAGTCGGGGCCTGCAGCGGCTTGATCGACACGAGAATAGCACAGGAAAATGTGAAAATTAAGACACATTCCGTGAGTAATCCACTTATTGTAGCTTAACAAAAGCACTAATTAAAAAGCCAATTTTGTTATACGCGACGAAAGATAGACGAGTATGCCATTGGTCACAATTTTTTTTATGACCAAAGGTGCTCGAGGTCTAATGGGTCAAAAAAGCTCCACGACAATTCTCTTATGGGAAACTATTTTCGAAAGGAACTAGATTGAAAAGTGGCGCTTTGGACAATTGTTGCTCGGGCTTGTGGTGGTCTATAATTTTATTTTACCCACTAATTCCCAACTTATGAGCCTTTATTGAAATATAATATTTTGATTAGATGTTAATAGCCTTATGTAGTTAAAACTTTTAAATTCTTACCATTACATTTTTTTTAAATGTATATCGGTAGTTAAATATACCTAAAATCTAACCTTCTTAGAGAAATATAGGGTACACAATTTTAAGTCAATTACTATTTTAGTACATTTGGAATATGGGGGATCCAAAATGAAGATGACTTCCAAGTTAGGAGATTTGCAATGTTTTGTCAGATGGTATGAAGTACTGTTTTGCTTACAAAATTTTGGACTACAGAATAATTTGCATATTGCAGAAAAAGAGTTATAATAATTAAGTAAGCGCATCCTACGCCTGTGAAATGCCAAACTGGATTTGCGGCATGGTAGCAATCGCCAGTGGGCCACCAGATGTGAGGGCAGATTAAAAAAGTTTTGGTTGACGTTTGAATACCCTTGATGATAATCGAGGAAATTTGGAAACTAGCTCACCTGATGCATAGTCCACTTCTTTCGGTGTGAGTGTGTCGAGATCCGGAATGCTCGGGGATCGAATGAGACTGGCAAGATTCAGCGTCAAATTTAATCGGTTACGGTCTAGCTCTCCCGACGTCTCAATGTTCACAACCTCGTACTGAGCGTCTCCTGATTCACTGTTTGCCATTACCTGGATGAGGAACAAGATCAAAATAACAAAAGATAGTAAATAAATTGATGGCAGAGTGTACACTATGGACAGCTATCCAGAATACCAATGCAGGCTCAGCCCCCATGACCCCATGACTGCTCATCAATTTGTAATAGACCAATTTCAAAATGCCATTCCAGAGACGATAAAAATTTGTTTGACGATGCATTTCTTATGGGAAAACGTTTTGATTTTGCCTTATTGCCTCTGGGTTAAGCCTTTTTGCAAGTCGTCTATTAGATTTCGGCTTAAATTTGCGTAAACTGATTGTCTAAAAGAAATCTTGGTGCTTTTAGAAGCCATTTTACTCCTAAGTTAGGGTTTAACCAGCATCTGAATCCACAAAGATCTACAAATTGTACAGCAAGACTTGAAATCATACATGTGACACGTCTATATCTATATTTCCTGGTTGGATGAGCTTACCGAGCGGAGCTAAGACTTCAATTTAACTTACCGTAAGAAAAAGTATGCTGTGTTTATAAAATTCTTAAGACTCATGTCTTCTACCTAATTTCAGCCCTAGTTTTCAAAAAATATGTTGTTTTTTTTTATGTTTTTTTGCTTTTCTGTGTGTTTGTTTGCGCTCTGCAGGCAAAATGCCTGAACCAATTTCAATGAAAATTTCAGGGAACTTTTGTTTGCTCGGAACTTCAACCTGCTAACTTTTAGGACCTGCCTGCTCGAAGACTCGAACCCCAGACCTCTGGCGTACATGGCCATTGCTCTGTGAACTGAGCGAAGCTGGGTAGGTACTATTATTTGTAATCCTTGTCAAGAACATTATTATAGAGGGGATTCTAACACTAAATTTTCGTGGATATCATTTGAGACCACTTATATATTGATAAGCAATTGGCTATTCCTTTTTCCACTGTATTTTATCCATTTGTCGAAATTGCGACATAATATTTTCTCCATACGATACACTCTACAGGGATGTACTTACTGTACAAAGTGTTTATTTAATTAAAATACTCCCGGCTAGTGTCAGAATCGTGCAAGTGCTTTATATCTTGGCATTCTTGATCATTCAATTGCAATTTATGAGTTCTAAAAATAGCAACTTGACTTGTTATCCTTGGTAGCATAGCGGGTTATGCGTGAGTACTGGATTTGTAGATGGCCTAGGTTCAAGTCCCTGTGAGGTCAACAATTTTAGTTCGGCTCAAAATGCTTACGATGGAATAACTCACCTCTCGTAAGTTGATGTAGAACTGTTGAATCAAAGGCCGCCGACTGAAGTACCAGAACCTCTCGTTCTGCGGGAATACTTTGACAGGAGTCTCGATGAGAAATCTGACCGGCTCTCGAATGCCGCGGATCACCAGATCGACGGCGACCGTGATGTAAAGGCGAGAGCTGTTGTCTCGAGGTGTTTCCACGTTTAGCGAATTGAATTCAGGATCGTTAGGGTCCCAGTGGCCGGAGATGACATAGCACTGCTTTTCAGATGTACCGGACCCCATTGACACCTGCTGAAGCAACAACAACCATCTCAGTACAAACTCACTTTCCTGCATTATGCAGGTCTTTGTAAAAAGAGGGTTTAGAAATATAAGTGGGGGTTTGAGTTTTGTTATCATTCTTAGCAAATTACGTCCTTAAAGGATGGTCGGCGTATAAAAGAAAAAAACCAGGGGAGAGCACAGGATGGTGAGGAGAGAGTTTTGTGATTTGAATTTTGAAGCTAAATTCATCACTCACCAGTCGTCTTTAATGGCTGAGATTTTGGCATTAAAAAGAGACTTGAAAATCTCACACAAATGTAGTGAGTGATACTGTAAAAGGACTGGGACGTGTGCCACCCCAGCTCTGTACAAATCGTAGGTAAATAAACAGTAATCCTAATTCTAAAATTAGGAAGAAGACATGAGTCTAAAAAAATTATAACATGAAAGGTATTTATAATTATTAGTATTTACTCTTTAAACTAGCTTGGAAACAATTCCATCCATCCACGACATATGTTCTGCCTCATTGCAAAATCCTTGCGTTTAGAGAGTATCTCACGCACCGTAACAATAGGGAGATTGGTGGCAGCGCTTCTTGCTCCCACGAGTCACATGCAGTGCATGGGATTGATTCCTAGCTACAGTATTTAGTAATAATTTTAAATATGTGTTTATTTACCTAAAATACTGTGCAGAGGGCTGTGGTGATGCATGTCTGTTCACAATGAAGGTCACATGTGTAATGCATTAGCTCTATCTCATTTGCCATTGACCATCCTATAGCTTCCTAAAATATTGCAATTAGCACTACCATTATCAACCGGCTTGCCAGGAACAACAGGTAGCTAAGGAGGAGGATGAGGGAACGATTTACAGAAACCGATACTGCAATATAAAATTGTTGTAACATGAAGCTGTAAATAGTAATTTAATAAACCTAGACGTTCCAGGCTTGTATACCAGGTCGATTGCCCTTTTTTCCCACTTGACTTCTTTTCCATCCTTTGCTAAGGTAGGTACTGGTTTAAGCTCCCAACCAGAAACAGCAAGTTCTCAACAACCCTTACTCTTTGTAAGAAACGGGGTTTGGGACTAGCGGCAGGGCTGTTGCTGTTCACTAAGCGCGAGTCGTTTCCCTCGCACAAGATGCGTTGTAATGTACTTGTCCGTAGTACGAATTGTTCGGCTTCTTCTCTTCGAATAGCCCTTACTCTACACGGGAAAGTGAGAGTGTATGCATAGATAGCTCAGCAGCAGAGCACTTGGTTGGTAATTGAAAGGTCCTGGGTTTGTATCCCCGTTTGGTTGCACATTTTCGCCACTTTGCTTCCCTTAAAACTGCAGTTTAGTTCACTTCCAGGTATTAAACTATTAAATATTATCCATCATATGATATCGCTAGCTCTAGTTCTCGTTCAGAAGGCTTACCATCTCCAGAAGTTGCATGTCGCTGTGCTTTACGTGCCGTCCGGGAGCGATAAGTACGCCGAAGCAGCGTTCCACGTCCAGCTCTGTGTCGTTGCTCGAGACTTGCTGCACGGTTAGGCACAGCTGTTTCTCCAAGTTCATGCGCAGCTTGAAGTATGAACGGTCTTTGGGCACTGCCGAGAAACCGCCCTGAAATGGCCACACTGTCAGGTTTATGTGCTTATATACCAGTTAACCAGTTAATACATAAGTTGCATCTAGGTGCATAAGGTGTATGGGTGTACAGGTACATAATACACACATGTGGCCTAGAAAAGTTCAGGGGCAGTCTCTGTTTTCCTGAACGTTTACTATTTTACTATGGATATAATGTATGCCTAAAAGTATAAGTAAAAGGGAAAGATTCTATGAACAGATATGTCGATTTGATTTGTAAATGATTAACTTCTCAAAATAAACAGAAAGGAGCAGAAATGCCCCTGACTTCCATGACCAACATGTCACGGGGTTCCATTATTGGAATAGTCAAATTATTTCCAATTGAGCATCTTGTGACCTTTAGTCCCCTATCTTGACTGGGCCCTGATAATTATACCTGCACCCTTATCTCCTTTCTTGTATGGTTATCTAGTCTCAGCAGCCAGCAGGCTAGTCACTTGCTCAATTTACTTATATGCAGATGATGCTGCTCTGGTAAAGACCCAAAATTGGTGAACAAACAATTAGGTGATGACATCAAAATTCTAGAAATTGGTTCGAATTAAATAAATGAACCAAACATTTTCAAAACGAAACCCATGGTATTTTGCAATAATTTGACTAGAAATAATGCCGCCCTAGATCTTTAAAATCACAAAATTGTTACTGACAGCGAGACTGTCGAAGATGTGAAGAATTTGAAATAGGCACTTGGGAATTTCACGGGATGAAAATCTACTGTTCAAGGAGCATGCTCATTTTAACTTAAAGAAAGTACCTAAAAAGGTAGGGCTATTAGAAATTTTGGAATCTTACCCATTCTATGAAAAATTCAAATACTATATCAAGTCATTATTTCTCGGCATTTTGATTATTGTACTTCTGTTCTATTTCTAGGAACCCAAAATGACATTTAAAAAAATGCAAAAAATTCAAAGCAAAACTATGAGAAGTATTCTTTGGGTAGATAAAAGCACTTCCATAGATAAAATGAGCACAGCCCTTGCTGGATTAATGTTAAGCAGAAAATGTTACTCCAAATACTTTAACATTTTTTAAAAAAACTGTTAATAACTGGGTTAAAATGGTGACAACTTAACTGAAACTATACTGCCTAGTTTAGTTTAGTTTAGTTTAGTTAGTTTAGTTTAGGCAGTTTAGTTTCAGTTAAGTTTTCAGCATTTTAACCCAGTTATTAACAGTTTTCTTAAAAACTATAGTGCTGAAATTAGTCAGGAGATATCAGTCTCAAAAAAGTAATAACTTTAACATTTATTTTAGAATTGTAAATGGCTTGACTGCGGATTACCCAGTACATTTTGTAGCCTCTAAAATAGGTAACACATATATCATGACCTTTCAAAATAAGGACAATAATGTGCAAAGAGCTGTTTCCTCTCTCGGCAACAATTCGGCAACAATTCAATTTTCTCTAAATGTGTTAAGTTATTCAACAGTTTTCCAAATGACATTAAAAATGTAACAAAAATTCAACAATTTAGAAAGCAGGCAATTAAAGTTATTAAAAGAACTGAGTGGCAGAAGGAGACTTAGGAGACTTGAATGCTGGGTTCTGAGACAAGCTATAGAACTAGCACTAAAACTATTCAACCAAATTATACTATTTTAGTTAAGCTATTTAAATATCACAAATTCTTTTTGAACTCCTACCCTGTGTTCAAAATATTGTTCTTAGATCTTGAAAATCAAAATTGTAATAAGAAAATAGCCGTGCTAATAAAGAAACATTCTAGTTACTGCTACTCTACAGCTTTACGTTGAGGGAGTATGCATTTAGATCAACGTGCTGAATTAGAAGTTGGAATCTGTGTTTGTAAAGTTCCAATTAGTCTTAACCTCCAAGTGGTATACGTTATCAGAATCAGAAAAATAAATAATTTGCCTATGGTGACTCGTGATAGTGACTAGCAGCAGATCAGTGCCCCTTTTTAGCTTAAACATCAAGAAAAGTGCAACGTGCTCTGGGACCTCCCTTCTCCCACGGCACCTAGGACGACTCATTACGCTGCATTCCAGCGCTAAAGGACACGCTACTGCGTCGTCAGTTAATATTTAAACTGCCTACGACATTATTTAATCCACGTTATTGAGACTGTTATGATTAAAGCTAACTAGAATTATTAAATTCTTCAGACTCATGTCTTCTACCTAATTTCAGCACTAGTTTTCAAAAAAACTAGCACTGAAACTGTGACTAACTAACTAGAACTGTGGGTTTGTACTAAACAACTTCAATTCTGCAGAACCGAGGTATGTGCTTTCATGTCCTTAGAATGATGGGACAAATTTGATACCATTACTTCCAACTATAACAGTTGGCTTTTTAGGTCTACCACAGAAAAGTTAGAGAGGAAACTAGAAAATTTGCATAGGAAGAAACACTTCGATAGACGGGTTCAGAGACTAGACAAAAAACCCAAGACGGTAAATAATTTATCAACAGCAAAACTAACAGAAGCAGGTTAATCAGATTATATCCAAAGGGTTCAACTTTGCAGTAGCTCCAAAAAGAATTCCAGTTGAATCTATTATCGTTGGAGTAGAAAACGCGATTAAAAGGATTTCGTTCAAATTAGCAGATGAACTCAGACAAGATATTGCGTACATTCTAAGGAAAAAACAGGATGTCAAGTTTCGTAAAAATTTGAGTCAGAAAAAATGCTTGACAATACGGGAATTAAACAATAATCAGGAGATCATACTGTTGAAAGCAGATAATGAAATGCTACATTAGTTATGAACACATTAGATTACAAAAATCAAATGTATAAGGTCATTCAGTCAGATGATTATGTGAAAATAGATAGAGACCCCACTAGTAAATTTGAAAAAAGATTAGCAGATTGCTAAGAAAAAGCATCAATAGAAAAGAATCTCAAGAAAGAGTTAGTTCCGAAAGAATCAGTCATTCCAAAAGCTTATGGATTACCGAAAATTCATAAGTTAGATTGGGAAAAACAATTACGCATTACAGATGAGGTAGAAGTACCTTTGAGATTAGTGATAAGTGCAATTGGTTCACTAGCTCCCGAGATAGCTAGAAATATAGGACATCTTTTGAGGGAACCAATAGCTAAATCTAAATCTTTTGTGAAGAATTCTCAACATTTTTTAGAAAGAGTTAAGACAGTTCAAATAGAAAGGGAAGATATACTAGTGAGTTTGGATGTGGTTAGGTTGTTCAGTAACGTACCTTTGAAGGAAACTATTGACATTTTGAAAAAAGAAACAGGAAATTTCGGATGCCTTTAACGATGATCAAACTAATAGAAGAATGTTTAGCCTGTACCCATTTTTTGTAGAATAGTCAAATATACAAACAGAAAGAAGGATTAGCGATGGGTTCATCATTATCTCCAGCCTCAGCAAACATTTTCATGGATAGTTTTGAGACAAAGGTTCTAAATAGTGCACAACTTAAACCAAAGTGTTACTTAAGCTACATAGATGACACCTTTATAGTTTGGCAACATGGCAGGGAAAATTTAGACAAATTTTTAGAACATATGAACTGACAACACAATAGAATCAAGCTCACGATGGAGGTGGAAAAGAACAGAAGTGTAGCGTTCTTAGATGTGTTGAGCATTAGGAACGAAAATGGTACGCTAGGGCAATAAAATAGAAGAAATTATGGATCCTGAAGTTATGGAAATAAACCAGATTTTAAATAGTTGGTCGGGTCGATTGAGAAGTAGGGAAAAGTAAGATAGAATTCAGTTATTATTTTATATAAA
>QKMV01001345.1:0-14199 GCA_003287335.1 Lednia tumana
TCTCTATATATATATATATACAAGCTTGATTTATTTTTATTCGAGGTCCAACGACTTTTGAGTCAAAGGCACTCGAGGGATATGCAAATGAAGTGTGCTGAGTTTGGAAGCTGTGTAATACTGGTATAAATGACTGTGAATATTGCACGCGGTGCATGTAAAGATGGCTTCCTCCCTCCTCCATCCCTCCATCCCTCCATCCCTCCCACCCTCCCGAACTAAAGCTATGATTCAAGAGTTTGTACAATCTATTCGAATGGCCGAGTGTAGACATCCTATAATCATTCGGTTTCCATTCGGTGAGAAAAAATAACTCCGTAAAAAGAGTATTACGCATATTGCGACTTTCCACATCATTTTTATACATAGTTTATACGTTTGCCATAAAAACGTGCAGCAAGAAATGGCCTGGCAAGTCATTTTTTCCTCGCGCTATAAGCCCGAGAAAATTACGTAGACGTTCTCTTTTCAGTGAGTCAAACAATAAAATTTTTGTAGGAAGCACATCAGCACTTTATGAACTTCGAAGTTGAGTAGGTACAGAAAAATCGAAGCGTAGGTAGCTATCATGAAGCAATGTTATTAGAGAAAAACGAACTGACCAATACAGAGAGACCAAGGATTATGGAAGTCTGGAAGGAAAAATCATTTCTCTCGGGCGTTTTGTGTGAATCGAAGGGAAGCAAGCGTTGGTGGACGGGAGGGTGAGCACGATTTATCATTCAGGGCAAAGCAGGCAAGCCTTCCAGAGAGGAAATCTAATTTGAAATCTATTTATCAACAAGGTGTCGAACGGAACCACCACTAAGAGTAAAAAGATGCTATGCATTGAAAATATTCCCTCTATCGATTGCTATAGGAGCTCGAAAATATAAATCTTGATTTTCAATTCCCACTCTTTTGATGCTGCTGCTCCCGCTTCTGTAGCAGCATAAAGTGTTGATGTTGATGTTGATGTTGATGTTGATGTTGATGTTGGCTGCTAGCCGCGCTAAAGGTATACACACACATATATATATCTGTCTTCCCGATGACGAACTAGCCGAAGAGAGAAACAAGAGTAAATTTAAATTAACAACTATTGTGTAGATTCCTTACAAAGCATCACCGGAATTACTCAGATTGTGCGAACAATAGAGAGTAATTTGACACATAGTTGAGAATGTTGTTAGCATTACATTTGCCTCAATGTTTATTTAACTTCTTACATCGCGTATTATGAGTATCATCCAAATAAGGGTAAGCTTAATGAAATTTTGCTTGACGAGTTTGCCCTTATTTGGTTAAAGTCTACATTCTCATTAGATTTTTTCCCATGCTTACATTTTTATATATTTGAAGTGCGTGACATTTAATTTTAAATCAATCATCGAAACATTATTTTGACTGACATGGTTGATTGGATTGAAATAACGTTCATTATCGCAGAACAAGAACTTAATTTTCATCCCTAATTCACAATCACACCATATTGTTCATGGTAAAAAAAAGTATAAAAATATACAATAAAGAATTGAACACGTAGGTGTATTGAAGTAAAATGGTTATTAAGAACATATCCAATTAGGCTAGAGCATTTCGCCTGTTTTTCATTTTCGCATGTCCGTTCGAGTGAAATTGAAAAATAAGACTGCAAGAGAAACAGTCGAGCGTATTTTATGGAAGAACGGACGTATTAATTGGGCTGGCCGCTCGAGCCTGCAATGCCAGTTGAACTTCGAGAACCGCGCGTGTGAGTATTGCCAGATGATAGATATTTCTCATTTCAGACAATTATTTGTATCTAGAAGGGTTTCGTGCAGGCTTCGTGCAAGTCTTGCTCACGTGGGGCCGCAAAGGGGTCGGGACTGGGACCAAAACCAGGAGCGGGACCAGGAGCGGAACCAGGAGTGGGACCAGGAGCGGGACCAGGAGCGGGACCAGGAGCGGGACCAGGAGCGGGACCAGGAGCGGAACCAGGAGCGGGACCAGGAGCGGAACCAGGGCCCCAAGGCTTGCAGCTGAAAATGTGCGTGTAACACACGCTACCAGTCGTGCATAATAGAATATTCACGAACATTGTCAGTAGCCATACATTCGCACTACCATTGCTTTGTGTTAACATGCACGATGTTAGTCTTGCCAAATTACACGACTGTATATTTAGCAATAAATAAAATAATATGTGATAAATAGATCGATGTTTAGTAGACTTCGCAATTCAACTTGAAGTGAAGTTATTCACAGTACATAACAATGGACTGTGACTAAAATTGCATTATGTATGGTTTTGTTTGTTTCTATGTCCTGTACCTACGATGCAATTAACGTGTAACAACTCATCTATCAAATTCAAATGTTAAACAAGTAGCATGTGCATATAACGTTTGCTTTAATTAAAATTAAGTTGAAATAGGTTAAAATGAAGTTTTTTGTTAAGAAAAATATAAACAAAAGTAAGTAAACAATGAGTAAAACCAGCCATCGGACGTTATCAATGACAAAATTCTCCAAAATATATAAAAGCTCGAATGTAATAACTGAAAACGAAACTACGCTAATAAAACACTCGCGTTTATGAACTGTGGAAGTGAACCGAGGCGTTTGTTATGTTTGAAAAAGATTGTGTGGAAGCAAGTAGGTGTTAAAAAAGAACGTCAACTTTTCTGATTGGCACAAGGCAAATTGCAGCGAGGGCAAAGAGCATGAACTAACACGTACTATAACGATGCATGCAGTCGACATGCCCCATTTCAGAAAATATCAAGTCTTTATGTGAAATATTCCAGTGTTACGGTTAGGTTTCGTGGAACGGAAATGCTCTTTTGCTTTCAAAAAATAAATAATACACACCGCCCTGTTAATGTAGGATTGTCATCGGGGGTGTCAACTATATGGTTCACCCCCTTCAGTCATAAATTCCAAGATTTACACTACAGCAAAATAGGAGTCCGTTTTTTTGTTGCTACATTACGACGTCGTCGTATCAGGGTTATATTTCTGGCATTTATCATCGTGTTATATTTGCTATAATATATTCAGATTAAATATGAAATGGGTACCAGAAGTACAGTTTTTAGTTCCATACTTTCTGTTATTGAAAGTTAAGATTCTCTATTTGGTATGTAATGAAAATGAATCAGGCAAGATAAAAGAGAGATATGCACTACAATTTCGGTATCTTATGAGATTGCCCTTTCGGTTTCCCACTGACGGTGAAAATTTATGTTGTTATAATAAAACCATTGTTTGTAACACAATAAACACGCTAGCAAGAAAAGAAAAGGAAAATAATTGCCCCGCACGATTGAGTATTGATAAAACATCTACGAATAGAGAAACTAAACAACAGTTGGAAGTAGAATGTTATTTGGGAATCATAATAAATTGGTGGAAATATCAAAACAGATGCACGAAATCCTCATTCGTTTATAAAGACATTTTCATACCGTGTATACGTTACAGAAACCTTGCAAATTGTGCCGCGTTCAACTCGGCACCTCCACCCAGCCTGGCACCTCCACAATCGTGTAAGATTATCACAGAACAAATAATTTACCATCAAAAATCACTTAATAACAATCGGTTCCTATCAATGTAACCTAGAACGACGAATTATTTCGTGGAAAGTGAAATTTCGAACAATGAAAGATCTTCTACTACGATTAGAAGGATAGAAACCCCCTTGTACAAAACGAGAATGAAAATAGAGCTAAACTCTATTTCATATAGGAAATTAAGCTTAACTTCGGGTTTAAATGGCGCGCAAGAAGATTAAGCTGTTAAAAGTCCGCCCCTGTGAGTTCGATATATAACATTCTATGAAGGCCAAAGACTAAAGAGAAGAAATTACTTCATTTAAGTTGCTCTGAACTGGTCATCATTAGCCGGCTTCTGTTAGGAACCAGCGGTGGAATGCGATTTTCCGTGCGGCCGGTCACCAGTCCACTTGACTGCGTCCTTTCTATTCGGCGAGCCGGGCTAGGGCCGGGGCTGGGGCCATGCCAGTGCACTACCATCGCCCACATTGCCTCGTTTCGGCCTCCGTTGCCCCGACTTGCCCCCCCCCCCCCTTGCCACGCCAACCCGTACCAAAAGCCGCGGAACAAAATACTAGCAATTGATGTGCTGCACCATGGACTCTTACATTCTTTTTATTAAGTATGTACTTCTCTTTACTATATTTTTTTTGTTAAAATTTTATAAAGCTAATTGGGATGACTTTCTAAAATTCCGACTAGTTAATAAAAAATATGTAACACGATTGCCCAAAAGAATGTCGTCGTAGATGCTGTAATTCAGTTTGATTATCCATGGTCGAATGGTTTTATTCTTTCCGGTTCAGATCGGATCAAAGCCAAAAAGAAATAGTTTCCGCGGGGGCGACATTTTCTGGCATGCGAAAAATACAATCTTCCTCTTCACAAGGCGAATGATGTAGAATGTATAATAAAGATGAAGAGTAAAGTAAGCAAACCCAAACGTAAGGTGCTGCTGACGCATTAACATAAGTTACCTTCTCTCTGCATCAGAGGCTCAAAGCGTGCTGGTAAACTCCATTATGCCTGGGAATCACTATCAAGGCTAGTTGGAATTCTTAAATGCTAACGAATCCCCTAATGAAAGTATCTAAGAAGTACACATGTCTTCATCGAGTACACGAATTCTTTACATGTAGCCGATATCGTTAAAACGTGTTGGCACAGCAGTTTTAATAAACCTACTGTCCCCCTGGCCATTCCGTTCGTTTCATTTCGATGATTTCATCACCCGTACGTGAATCGCGAATTGAGTTAACTCAATAAATCATACGACTGCTGATTGATTTGGCCATATGAGGGCACAAACATAAACAACACACACGTGTCGCGTGGCAATCTGGGAATTGACGGACTCGAATACAAAAAATGTCTAAAGTCAGCCATGTGGAAAATTGAAACAAGTATTGAAACCAACGAGTTGGTTTAATTTGTATTGTACAAACTAAAATGGTAGCATGAATGTAGTGTGTTCCCGGTCGTCCTGGATTTTTAGTTACAAACAGTTTAATTAGATTTCCTAGAGGTTTACACTTACAACAGCACTGCTATCGTGGGGCCAGAAGGGTACGGGAAGGGTAGCGGGAAGGCCAGCTTTGAAAAGCAGCTCCCTTGCTTCGTTTCCTAGCTATACAATGTGGCATGGCAGACCGTCAAATGTAGGGAAGTCCTGGTAGACTCAGAGCGAAGGTCTAAATAGAAACCGCAAACATGGATGGACCTTCTTACCTCAAGATGAAGCAAACCTTCGGCATAGAATCTTCGTCTGTATACGTTGGAACGATCGTTCTCTATTCAAAGGAAATCGACAAAGCAGACATTACAAGTTTCACATCGAACCATGATACTTTTTTTGAGGTTCGATGGTGATATATGATTCCGATCGGTTTCTTTTGATTTCGCTTGCCGATTAGTAGTAACGCAATTTCCTATTCGAATGGAAAATCATTAACATTTTCCTATAGAACTAAGTTAATCGAGATAAACATTAAGCTGGCTATTGAGTTCGTATTTAATACACAGCACTTGAAATCCCATGGCAAACAAATTAAAATCGCCGAGATTTTAAACTGGATATGATATATTGGGTAGGATTATCACTAAGTTAAGTTGCCCTATCAACTTAATGATGTTTACGGTGCCAATTATTTCGACGATAGTCATAAAAATGGTATAGTCGTTCTGAGTATAACCCGTTCGCTAGATTGGTAAGTGTAGACTGTACCGTGTATCTATTATACTGTACCCCATGCAGCTGTAAATTAAAGAGCATGACGCAAATGCATACGACGCTAATAACTGCAGCACATAGATATTACCCGAAAATGCTTTGATCCTCGACTATTTGACTCTGAGAGTAAATCAATTCCGATAAGCTTATTATGAATAGTAATCTGTAGTATAAAGCGTGGTATGATATGCATGAATAAATGTGTATCGTGAATACAATCGCCATTGGCTCATTAACCATACTGTTAAATACCATATCTGCGTATGATAACGGCGCTCATTATCTTCAATAATTTCATTGATGATATAAAAGCGGAATCTATAAGTACGTTACATGATAAGTGAAAAGCAATGGTCTTCGGTGAAAAGCAGAACAGAGAGCAGCGCTCGCCGTTTTCTTCGACTGCTACAATGTTATTTATGTCCCGCGATAATTAATTGATTATAGATTATATTTCCAGGAATACTGCTCTTACTTTGAAATAAATGACTATGGAATTCCAATAATGTAACGATAGCGTAACGTTAATCTCCACCCCTCACACACACAAAAAAGGAAATAGTTTTATTTTATTCACTGATAATTTGGAATTTGGAGTTTATGAAGAATTTAGCCATGCTGTTCAGAGTTAAATTTTGTAGTTTTATTTGTTTGAGGTGTTTTAGGTGGCTTAACCCACCCGATTTACAGAGTCAACGTAAGTGGTAGTCACCAAACATAGTTAAGTCCTAGAAAATATAACAGGAATTTAGACAAAAGTGGTAAGATTTTTTTTTCATGACTTTTTGTTTAAATTCATTTACAACGTAGAACATGTGAATATCATCATAGTAATTGAATCTAACAAAAATTGATAAAAATACGTGTATAAAATTCTTAGCAAATTTTGTCTGAGAGCCAATTTACATTCTCTAGGACTCGAACAAGTTTGGCGGCTCTACCACTTGCGGTTTAGCTGTTGTAATAAAAACTGTAAAAATCAGCGGATTTTTCTATCTGCCTACCACTGCACGTTGATGGAGGGGATATCTATACTAAAAGTATATATATATATATGGTAGGCCATAGTTCTGATAGGTTTTCTTATTTCTTGAACTGTTTTTTGGATTGATTCATATTTTCCAGTTTAACTCGTCAGTTGATTGCATGATAAATTAAAAACCATACATAACATTTTGTTCTTCAGTTACCTTGAAAAGAAATTATACCACAATATTTAGGCTGCTAAGTAGATCATTCTAACAATAGCATAGTATTAGTTACAATAGTGTAAATGTACCCTGTAGTAGATTTTGTGTCGTTAGTCTTCGCCAGAAATCACTGTACTGCATCTGTTTGAGGGTTGCGGAATTTACAAATATAAATAGACTTACAACTATTCCTTAGTAGTTGCAAAAAATATCAAACAAACATTGCAAAAAAAAACGTGCTTTCTTCACTCTAAATCTAAAACATATTTGGCTTTTCCATCCAAGGCAACCCAGAGCTAACTTTGCTTCCGTTCACATCTCCTACAGGGCACTTTTTTCATTTTCCTATTCAACCCTGACTTAATAACTCCAGAATGTAATTTTATTTTATTCTCATTTCCACACATTTCCCACAGCTGCATGAGAGGCAAACCTTATTTGCTCGTAGGTACGCTGTTTTGACGTGCAATGTTGGATCCGGATTGGGTCATTTTCCCCCGCCAATGGTCTAACGCGGCAGACCGTTGAAGACAGGACTAAGTTATTAGAATACTACGCGAGGAATTTGTAGTTAACACTTACAATAATGAAATAGATCAGTACAACGCCATTTTCTATTAACCTTAACCCTAATTGAGCTTGAATGGCCCTAATTGGGCTTAATTAGCCCGAAAGCAGCACAAAAATGCTACAATTGGCCAGCTTCATACGGATGCCAAAGACAACTAACTTCCTCGCTTACTGTCAAGTGTATCTCCAACGGTATATCCTCTTTTGGTGGGGGAAAATAACCTGTTTCTTCAAACAAAATCATAAAACGGATTTCAATAAACTGGGTTGAATGCTAAGGAATCCACTAAAACTCCCAGCGTTTTGCAACGTTTACTCATTACTTCTTCCGGGGAAAAACCGCTTGAAAACAAAAGAAATCGACTTCTTGCACAATTGAATTTAAAAAAAAATACAATATCTAGCTAAGCCTTCTTAAAATTATTTGAACGCATATCTGAAGAGAGAATATAATCCTAAAGTAAGGAGTAAGCATTATATAACGTTGGGAGTTTTAGTGAATTTCTAAACATTCAACCCAGTTTAAAATCATATTTTTGAAAACTAGGGCTAAGATTACGAACAAGATATGTTTTCTGAATTTTATTCTGGTATCTATATTTTACCCAGTCTCGATCTAAATAGAGCAACGTTTATTCAATGAGGTGGAACTAAATACAAGCTCGTAAGACAACAATAACCTTGAGTCTCCAACGGTTACGGCTGAAGGCCAACCTGTATTTTTGAAAAGTCAAGAAAATAAACTGTTCCTCATCGTACCCGCCACAAAAATGTATATCTTCTCGTGAAGTGTACTTCGCTGTCAGTTTAAGCAACCATTCTTAAGTAATCGTTTTTGTGGTGTTTTCAAAATATGGTAGTGTGTGCTAAGTTTTTGACTTGATTTAGGCATTCACAAATCTTTATTGTTTCGAGTCGAATTTTTGGCAATTGTGGCATTGAGATTTAAGAGTACGCACATCAAAGTTCCATTATCGTCCTCCTAATGTCTTTCCTATACAGTATTTCCAGGATAAGGTGAGCCATACAAAATAGGTGACGCCAATCTCCCTAAAGAATAACTTGAGCTCGCTTCTTGAGCGGAGATTACGAATACCCACATGCTAACAAATTCGTAAGACTCATGTCAATCTCCTAATCTTAGCACTTATTAAAAAAAAATCATTCACAAACTGGGTCCGAATGGTAAGAAAAGTGAAGATTTGATTTTTTGGTTTTTTGTAAAATATTTTTCAGAAAAAATATGGCATTACGTACTTTAACACACAAAGTGTAGGCTAAAAAGCAACAAACATCCCTCACCTAAAACAAATCAAGAGTTATGAAGCATTCAAATTTTGAACTTTTGACTGGTAGAGATGACAGTTTTCCAAGTTTTTCGAAAAATTTCCGCGCAAGATTTTAAAAACTTTTTTCCCTGATCGCCAAGTTACTATTAAACCATATTTGTGAAAAAATAGCTTTGTAGACGCAAGTTCGTAGCTTAGCAGTATTTTTCCGCTGGCTTGGCTGGATAGTGGATACACCTACCTTTGGTAATACCGGTATTAATGCATATGCGTGTTGGTGGGGATGAGTGGGGGGTTGGGGGTAGGAAATACGGCACAGGCCGTACCTAACGTTCATCCTGACCGTTTTTTATCGGTTTCACTTTGCTCGAATTTCTGTGAGTTTCCTCATTCCATTCCATTATAAATAGGTATATTTTCCTGGCCAAAAACCAACAAGTAATCGAAATTAATAAGTTTCACGTCATTGTGGAAATTTTGCACAAATAAATACGCATTTCATAAGAAATTGGAGCCACTTGGCAGCAGATAATTTGATGATATTTTTCATGAATGATACTCCAAAATCGACCTCATTTAGTCACTAGATTGGTATCTCATAGTACAGCGTCATCGTGGCTTTTTGTATACTTGGAATATTTATCCATGCACTTTGGTTTTAGCACGAAGACTCATATACATATTGCCACACATTGTTGCGCAAATAGACAGGCTATTCATGTAGGACCACTCCCATACCTGATCAGATCTTAACAGCTTCGCTGTTTTCGATTACGTACTGAAAACGCGATAGTAACATAAGGCAAACCCTTGCCCACTTCTTATGAAGCCATAGTTTTCAACAGAGTGGTAGGTATAGTTAGCGTGGGCCGTGCGGAAATTTTTGCTTGGTCAGAAAATATGAAACACTTTGAAATTTCATGCAACGATGTATTTATCTCCCATCCCCAGCAAAAAATTAGGACTGCTCTTAGCATTTTTTTGACGGCTTCGCAAGCATCGAAGCATCTGTGGATTCTGGTTGTTTTTGTTTTTTGGTGCGTTCTCCCCACGAACGCCTGGGAGAATGATAAAATCTAAATTGAATTATTTAAAATAAGTTGATTCGTTTGACCTGACACCAGTGCCGCTACATTTCGTTCCACTTGAGAAAATTGCACAAGTAAAATGCACTTACAGTATTGAAATTTTATAATAATAAAGAGAAAAGTACGAAAAATTTTGGAAAAAGTGCAAGCCAGTTTAAAACAATTTAGTTTCTGGTCTCGTGAGAAATTTCTATGATACGACTGCCATGCGATTTTTTTTTGAAAACAGCAAACTTCACTCTGGCTGAGTATAATAACGACATCAATCGACTACTTCTTTTCGACTCGGCGCTGAATTTTGTGAAAAGAAACTTGCATGGAAATTGCTGTAACCCTTTTACCTCCAGCGAATAATAATGCAGTTTGCACTCAGATAGGTTATTCTTCACATAGGTAGGTACTATAGTTTACGAAAGGTATTATTATTATTTTAAAGCATCTATTCCCGATGACATGTTATGTACTAACGCACGCATACCTCTATATATAGACAGCCGCTCCCGTCGTGTTTTTAAGGGCACTTTTAAGGGATAAAAAACAAAAACGACCGAATGCTCGTAACTGGTAAAGCATCCATCTCATTTTATCTGATGATAAAATCAAAATTAGTTAACTAATTTTCATAACTAGGCGATTGGATCATTTGCATCATAGATTTGACTAATCGATGTAGAGATTAATATAGGTTAAACTAATTATCATGATCGAAAATCTGTCATAGGAGAGAGAGGAAATAGACCCGGGCTCTACCTTCATAATCCGGCCATTCGCATCTCTCCCGACTCTCGAATCGTAATACGTGGTGTAATTATAGTCAGAGGACGCGGCGGCTACGGAAAGGCTAAAGAGACATGATAGGAATCAGATAACTGGCATTTTGCCGTAAGTCTTCATCGATGCAATAATATCATTATGGTCATAACAATAACAAAATCGATTTACGCGGTTGCTAAATCAACGTTTATATGTATCGGCGAATATACAAACTCTGCCGGAATTAACTCGGGTCGCTAGTAGGTATAGTCTATTGAGGCCTCAGGGGTTACGGTTTATGGGAGTACGTAACGCTCCTAAGCACTTTGGTTGAAACATTAGTTTTTTTAGCCTGAGAGCTTCGGATCAAATTTCGAAACGCTGTTCGCAAATAACTAGCGTATTTGCTACGAAATAACCTTATGAAAAAACTACCCCGTTTCGGCTGGTTAAGTAAAATGGTCTTATCAAAAAATATGGTATACAATAGAAACATGTGCTCCGTACATTGTTTTTTTGTTAAAAAATAAATGCGAAAAAAAGAAACTCTTTATTTCTGTCCTAGTTAGCCCATGGGCGTTCTGTGGCCTTAAGGGACGGTGGGCAGAGGTTGGGGTTGATGGCCGATTGAGGAAACTGCCAAGAACTCTTAACGACGCATATTTCAAAACAAACACAGCATAAAAAATTAAAAACCTTCCCGCCCTAGTTTTCTTGTAGGTACCATACTAAAGTAAAACCCCCAGAATGCTCTCAAAAACGATTTTTTTTATTCCAAAGAACGTGCATGAAATTCACTGATCCTGTTACTTTTCTGTGTGTGAAATATTTTTCATCTATTTGCTTGTGCCAGCTGATAGTATTTAAGAAATTCCCCAATCATTGAAGTAAGCCAAGTTATAGCGTCACTTTCGGGTCTATATCACCGAAATTATTTAACCATAAACCTTACTACTTATTTTAGTACAACCTAGAATTTATCAAAACATAAATAAAAAATAGCTACAAATCGTGCTTAAGATAAATAAACCTTTCATCTTACCTTGAATCAGTTGGTTGATAACAGCGACGAGAAGAAATCTTGCCGACGTAGAAAACACATGGGCTGACTTAGCCGCTCGGCGCATGTTGACGAGCAAACTACACCCTTACCCCACCAGTGTTCACCCGCTACTGAGCTGAGCAGTACTTGCCGAAAGGCGAGCGCGGATCGCTCCCTTACTTGCTGAAACTGAACGAGTTTTCACCATATCCTTGCGCAACCTTGGCCCAACATACCCAGCAGAAACTTAGGTGATACAGACGACACCTAAATACAAGATGTTACCCTACCTCACGTCACTAACATATACAGTATGCCCTTGGAGTATGATGGCCCAGGAAGATTGAAACTCACAATACCGTTACGAAGCTTTAGACACTTTTTTTACACCACAAAGTTGCGCAGTGGGAATTCTTTGTAAATGATTTGTGTGGTTATATTATAAAGTGTAACAATGATTACCAGTTTATGTTTCTGGCTACTACAATAACTCATTCATCAATCAAATTGTTATAAGCACACATTATTAAATATGAATTCTGACCACTTTTAAGTTACAATTTACAGTTACCCACTCATCAGAAGAGTCAAACGCAAACCACTTTTGTAATTAAACCAGCTATGCTGCAAATATATAAGAGGAACCCGCTTGTGAAGGGGTGGGTGGAGGAAAATTAGATCAAAAGTCTGATGGAATCATTATTATGAGTGCTTAGCCAGAGCCTCATCGGTGAGCTTCAGCAAAGGAACAATAGATTTGTGAAGCAAAGGCACACCGTTTCTTTTATTACAAATAAAAATCAACGTGGTTTTATACAATTTTTCGTTTTATTTCCTTCAATTTTCAGTTCATGTTTATTTCCAATATTGACACAGTATGGCTGCTTCCATTTCCATTACACATCTAACCACAAAAAAAATGTTTGATTCAAAATTTCATGTACAGAGATATATTTGAAGAAAAAAATTTCGGAATCATTTTAGAAACGAAAAAAGTATGATTACTTTCTGATTTACCTTCAAGGTTTAAATCATATCTCTTGATGGAGCTGGGTGAATTGCAAATACAACGCATACATAAATAGGTATCTAATATATATGTATATTTATCGAAAAGCGTTTTGAGACAACATCGTTGAAAACGGGCTTCCTTAAGTTGAGAAAAATTCGCTCTATCTGAAACCGAGAAACGAACTGCAATATAGTGCGTTTTCTCCAAGCTCTCTTCGGAAATCTGGGCAGCTGGGAGCAAATAGCCTGATCCTGTAGGCGCCTATTGGTGGCGAAAACGTGGAGTAAACGCACTAAAGATGGTGTCAGTAGCGAACCTAATATTTATTAGAGCTTCGCCGGAACGCTTTATACAAACGCGTTGCTGAATGAGCAGAGAAGTTTTCTTTCAAACTTCAATAGCTTAACATCCAGAAAAGAAATAAATTACAAAAAATGATTACCCCTGTTAAAAGCAAGTGTCTATTTTACGAGTTGCCTACATCGCCTCATTTTAATCATTGTTATTATAACAATCTCACCGTTGAATCGAAATGAAAGTATTCTTTAAAACGAAAAAAAGACGGCATAATTATTAAGTGACTCCTGTGTAAGGCTGTAAAGATTAATTAAGCAACCTCAATTAAAACAATCACCGAGTTGGACAGTTCGTACAAAGGATGTCAGAAAGAAAAACAATTGAAGGCATATCTTATAAATTTTACAGATTTCAAACGATTAATCCTGCTGCAAGGCGGTTATATATATATATATATGTGTGTGCACACTATTAAATGACAAGGAAATTTTACAAATATCTTGCATTAATCATTTAAACTTGTTCTGAAAGTTTCATCATTTACGGTCCAGAATTGTCGCGTGAAAAGTGAGCAAAGGATCAATTACAGCTGAAAAAATCCAATAAAAATCCAATTTACAAGAGAACTAATGATTAGAACCCGCTCAAATGTCTACGAGTCCTAAATTATCATCGTTCAAGAGAACTTGACATTTCCATTGAACTATATGCAGCCATTTGGCTTTGAGGCAATAAATAAGGTGTACAAAAAAATGATTGAAATGGCAAAAATGTACAAAATTGCAATTTCTGAGAAAAGTGTTTGATTGATTGCGCTGAAAAAAGTAGAGGTCTTAGTTGAGAAATATTAAAGGAAACCTAGAAATGTCATCAAAATCGGACCAGCCACTTGGGCTGCAGCGTGAACAAACACACAAATAAGCAAACAAAAAAACAACAGGCGTTTATTTCTACGGGCAGTCGAATTAAAGTCTTCACTTCGCTCGCTACGCTCATTCAACCAGCAAAATGCATGCCGTCAAGACGTGGTTTTGACCTTGACCAAAACAAAGTCGGGTTCTTCGAGCCTATTGTAACAATCGGTAGTAGAATCAAGTAGTTCAGTACTTCATTGGTTGAACCTAGCTGGCACTTAGAAAGTGGTAGAATCAAGTAGTTCAGTACTTCATTGGTTGAACCTAGCTGGCACTTAGAAAGTGGTAGAATCAAG
>QKMV01001346.1:2693-16478 GCA_003287335.1 Lednia tumana
AACGACATCAGTACAAATTCTACTGATCCTTCGACTAGGGTTACTGACATTAGAAGCAGCCTAATGGCCGGCATAAGACCGTCTAATGATATCGGTAGGCTTTCTAACGACATCAGTACAAATTCTACTGATCTTTCGACTAGGGAAGCGCCAGTACACCGAAAGCTTCGCCAACTCACCTGTGGTATCCTGGAGACGGGTCGTGGAGGTGGATACCGGGGAGGCGTTTTACTCCTCGCGATGAACGAGTCCGGCACGTCGACGGCCATCTCTCGGTGAGGGCCGTTGTCGAGCGTCATCATCATCATGATGTCATCTTCCTGGTCCTGCTCCTCCGGGGTTCGATGCTTGACGGGGTCTTCGTCGATCACTACGATGCTACTGCCACTTCGCCGGCGAGGCCTGCAGATGGATGACGGAAACATGTGTTGGAGATTATTGTGTACAGCATGTGAGTTAATACTAACAATGGATGTTGCATCTTTTTTTGACTCGTTTCTTTTCCCTAAAATGAGCACGAGTTGAGAAAAAGTCACAAAACGAGTATGAATGCTGCGTATAAAGTCGCTTTTACTGCAGAAGAAAGACAGCGTAGAAACAGAAACGTCGGGAAAGTTTTAGTGATTTTATTTTACTTAGCATTCATGTCTAGTTTGTAAATCAGTTTTTTTAACAACGAGTTTTCTGTTATTTACGTTATTTTTTATGAAGGCGGAAGTAGAATGTGGATAAAGTGGAATGGTAGAACGACAGAGAAAAATAGACGAAAATGTGAGAAAGAGAGGATAGCCAAGAGGCTGTAGAGGATGAAGATATGGGAGTTGAAATTGAAGGAACGAAAGAGTGTGCCCGGCGTGGCTTCGTCTTGTTTATGTTTGATGCTCTTGCTATCCTAAAACTGGCTCGAATATTTGAACTTATTTAGACGAAGACTCGATTTCTTCTCGACCTTTTTAAGTCTTGGATTCGCTATGGCGTATGATTAGGAATGAGGGTGAGATTTTTTTTTTGTAACTTTTCGATCTTTAAAAATATCTATGCAACTTCATACTAATTAAATTAAATTCATGCGATCTGCAGAATGAAAAACGAAATGCGTTACAAAAAAAAACAAAAACGCAGAAATGCTTCGAGCTCTATCATTCATCAAATAAAAATTACATTTCGTTCCGCATGTAACAACGTTTTCAATTCTAGTTAGAACGGTCGTGTATGTCGAAAATCCCAAATTTGATGGCTACTGCTGGGATCACGAAATAAAGATTAAAGTATGCAAGTTTTGCTAAATAAAATATGAAGGTACGTTCTATCGAGGGATATCGCTTGTAAAATATATTGAGGAAATAGCCACAAGGGTACAACTTTACCAAGAATCCGACAACCCTCACAGAAAGGTTCCAGCTCATTGATTGACAAATACACCGGCAAAACACATGATAAAGTGAGATATGACAACTGCGATGGATTTTGGGGTACACACTTCCCTGCCCGTCGTAAAAGTACACCCCGTGGCATCTATTGTTTTCAATGTGTCCCATTGCCATTCAACTATTCAGGTATTCGATTGTAAAATGCAAATGGTTGTTTATGTCCACTCTGTTGCCATTACCCTCGCACGGTTCATATTTTTGGGCATATACCGGTCTTGAACCAATAGCATTTTATCATGATACTCTGTTGGTGTATTTTTAGTTAGTTACAGGTAGTCATTCGTCAGTGTTAGCAGCCAGTGCAGCGTACATAAACGTCCTCTCAATCAACTGCAATACTACGTTTTAACAGGTATTTAGTCGCATTTTTGTTATTATTCTACCTAGGAAAGTAAATTACCTGCAGTCGTTTTGATAGTCTATTGACCAGGTAAGAAAGTTATAAGTGTGTTACAAGGGTTAATTTAAAGCTACATACTTTTTCTTGCTACATAAAACTGAAAAGAGGTCCCGATTCAAGTTCGCGCATTGGAATTTTGCAGAGCAATAATACTTTGTATTTTAAATTAGTGCAGTAAAAATGAATTAGTTTTGTAAAGAAACCCTAGGACAGGTTAAACACAAGGCAATTCTTGTCAATTTGCAAGGCTGAAAGCTATCCTATGCAAAGCTGCTTGCGAACGGGATACTATAAGCACGTGTTCAATGTTGAAGCTATTTTATTAACTTTCCTTAAACCACGGGGAGAATTCTGGTCCGTCTAAGGTAGCCAATTACTTTGCCGCGACGACAGGGAACTTCTAGCCAAGACGATAAATTGAGCTAATTTTATAGCTTGGTCTCTCATAAGGATTTGAACTATGCAGTAACTACCAAAACACTGATAAAACTGGAAACGTGATAGCACAGGCAGTCTCCATCCACCAACATGAATATAATTAATGGCCGAAACTTAATGACCATATGTATGTAGTTCCAAAAACATCTGGGTGGTTTATAATGTGTACATTTGGTTATTTTTGGTGTTTGGGATGACCGCAGGTGGTTGCCTTTGGGAGAAGTCGACACTGGTCGGGAACGGGAAAGAGTGCTGTAAGGGGCTGACAATCTCCCGGAATAGTTGTGGCAAATTACGGGAATTCCCTAGAGCAGGGTGCCACCCTGGGGCAGCCAGATTACAACGCAAACGCGCTGCACACCCTACAGATGTTGATCATTTTTGTTTTTGTTGTTTTTTCCAGCATGGACAGCATATCTAGTGAAATTCAAGGGTTGGTGTCGAAACGAGACGCCTACAAGCGGGCAGCAGACATGGGCAAGAGGCTGGTTTCCAAAATGACCAACTACAAGGAAAACGACGAGAAGGATCGACGTCGGAAGTTCGACTTGGTCCAGATCGGCCAGACGGAGGCAGAGATCGAGAGGCTGGACCAACGGATTAACGAACTCAAATCGGCGTTGGAAAGAATGGGGCGACAGAAGTAGCCACACGTGAGTGACCCTTGGATTTTTGATATGTAATGACTAATGAGGGGGATGGCCGATGAAGATTAAATCGGATTGGCACAGCGTTTCAATCAAGGTTTTACGTCGTGGGTGAATCGTTTAAATTACTGTATGGTGCACTTTTTTCTGAACTTTCGTCGGAAATCGCAGCAGCCCTGGGAAGGTTTCAGCATCATACCAACCGTCCACAAGCGGTGCAACTCCGAATAAACGCACTATAGAAAAATGATCATTTAACTAACATTTAAGTATCATAGAAAAATTGCACTACAATAACGAGATGCAATTAGTGATTTTAGAAACTATCTCTTTCAGACATGGCAGCCGCGAGTCGGAGAATTATTATTTCACGTTGAATAAGAAGCTCAATGAATTAGCTATTTAATATGTACATTTTCATAAACCAAATAAACTTAATTATTGTTTAACTTGAATTGTGCGATTCACAATCTAATTTTATTCAGTGCCATTATTTCCTCATTTTCATCCTAACCTTTTTGAAAAGTATTGCAAACTAAAAACATGCCTGGAATGTCTCGAAATGGTGAGATACATTTCGTCGGTATCACAATGTCATTTCGTTTTCCACCACACAACATCCACGAGCAGCTATCTCTAATGATCATTAGACTCATTACAGTTACTCACAGACATACTTTAAAAGCAATTACACTTACAGACAACCGGTTACGAGTATTCCATCTCTTATTTCGAAAAGGTAGGTATTTCTAGACTCACTGATTAGTGACGGCATTATCCATGAACCGGCATGCATCGGTGAAACCGGCCGTAGATCAAAATATGGCGAAGGTATAATATTGTAACGAAGGTAATTTTCATTAAAAATACATAGCGATGACCACATTGTTGTTTTGAGGCATCGTGGAATTCTCTGCTGAAGGACGTAAGGGGAGGATGACTATCCTTCACATTTTTTCTATATTCTTTTCTCACGATTGTAATATATCTGTTTTTATCAGAAGTAATAACAACCATTTCCAATTGGGTGTTTTTTGTGAGCACATTAAATCGATACCGGCTTCTCGAACCGAAAGAAGTATAATATTCCTTTTTTTAAGATGTCATGTTATTAATTTGATGATCTGGACGTAGGAATATAATAAAACAGACGTAATTAGCGCGTTCTTCACGTACTACTGTGTATATGAAGAAGGGTCCATTTATTTTATTATATACATAATGTATCACTTCATTAGGTTTAATCAGAAGTATTCAGATCAAAATTAATCAACTTTTGATTAGCAATGTTTATCACTTCAAAGGAATGCGTATGATAACAGAAACTCATCTCCTAAAAGAACTCTCAACTAAGAAGAAGCATAGAATATCAACAGTCTGTTAAAACATGGCCTTGTCGCGGGTTTTCTGCCGCTGAAAACAGTATCTTATTAAAATAAGCCCTAGCGGAAACAAGGCGAGCAAATGTTAAAAGGCTTCCCGAATGACCCAAGGCTGGGAGAAAATAATTTGTGAAAATACTCAGAATTCCAGACATTGCCTTCTGAACTCTTATAGAATATTATTTCAGAACAGTTTATATCGATTCAATAAACTCTACGACAATCTCTTGATAAAAAATTTGTTTCCATCAGAAACTGAAACTCACCAGTGCAATTTCATAATCCTCATGGCAATTGTCGTCTTTTCACTGAATGGACCCAACACTAAATATATCAATTGTTCACTATCACCAACTGTCACTCGATGTAAATACGCCCCTTGCGGCAGAGGTCATGTGTAGCTAATATACGATGCATACATTCACTCGTTTCAGATTTAACCTAATTGCGCAACCATCCGATAATTACGCGTGCCGATAAATGCCTCTTTCCGTTTTAATCCACTTAATTTAATGATGATCCGAGATATATATTATACATAAATCGGCCAGAGGCAAGCCTCTCGTTTTCAAAATATGAAAGTACTTTAATTCCGTATTTTACACATTCGTGTGTCTCCGTGCAATAAAAATGAATATACTAACAATGAAATTGTTGTACGAAGGCTAACTAAAGGAACTTCTTTAAGAAACCTTTCTCACGCACACAAAAAGCACGTGCAATTGAAGTAAATACACGTATGTCTTACGAGTAAGTAGGATCACACTGAGCGCATCAAGCGATACGAAAAACAATTGTCTTTATCAAAAGTCGTGACAGTCGCGTCATAATTAATATGCTTCTTATCAGTTTCCCAACAGGTACCTCACGACGCTATCGAAATAAAAAGTGACTCACAAGTAACTTTGCATTGTAAAAAAAGACAATCGGCTGAATTTTACGAAGTGATCAAATAAAATGTACAGCAGCACATCCACGATCACAAAACGATAAGACGGCGGTAGTCCAAACAAAGGCTCTAAGCTTTGCTGAAACAGCACAAAATCGAAAAGAAACTCAAAATTATGTAACACATTTGCACCGTTTTAAAAATCCCGAAAATGTCACTATTTGAACGTTTTCCTTCCCACCACAATTCCGTTGTCAGTCACTAAACACAAGAAGCACTGATGCCGGGTTTTTTCTCACTCTCTTTCTACTGCGAGCAGGTATAAGATACCTATGCAGGTATTTCCAGGTGTACAACTAACAGGTGACTACTGACTATGCCGATGGCCAGTCTAGGAGGGACCGTCTTGCCCCATGACTACAAATAAACTGAAAGCTCAAGAAAGACTTCCTCCGGTTCGGTTCAAGCCAGGCACATGCACTCTCCCCCCACCCTCGCCCGTAACGGCCAACATCCTTTACTGAGTTTACAACGTGCAGCTACTGCATTTACGTATTCAAAACCACAAGCGTCAGAGGAAATTGGCTACGTTTGATTACCTATGCGATTGAATGATAACTATCGGATCATCCGTAATGAAAATGAACCATTTCGATATCAAAAGAGCACTTTGGTGTCCTCCCATCCCATCGACATCAACGACATACGAATAAGTCGTAAAAAACTCAGCTGCAGACTGCATGACTCTGGCTATACCGTGCTAAAATTGTGCACGGCGATACATTTTGTTGGAACACATTTGAAGAAAAATCACGTTTCGTCTCTAGTTAAATTACCAAATAAGAATGCAAGCAAAAGCTGTACGTGTGTTTCTTTTTCTCGATAAATGAACGAATTGCTTTCATAAAGCACGCTACGGCTACGTATTGTACGAATTCAAGCCAACAAATTTACATCAAGTGTTCCAAGGTAGATGTGCTTATCTACCAGCACTAATCACACGAAAGTGTAAGTACCAGTTTCGGATCCCGTTTCCATGTTAAATTCTGAGCAACTAATTATGCATGGCAGTGTCTAGTGAATTATTTAGCTACAATTAGTTTTGCCCAATGGATGTCAGCTGGATAGCATTAAATCCCTCGATTCAATTCGATCTTTGGCATCAACAGACTTGGCGTATTAATGTTCTGATAAGTTGAAATCGAAAACAGAAGCAATCATGAATTTAAATTTTGATTCGGATGATACAAATGATTGACAAATTCACACTTGCCAGTTAAAGAACCGATTTCTTCTAGTTTGAAAGCTGGTGATCTGTTCTCTCACTTCTTTAAAATAAACAAACTGTTCGAAGTTCTTTTGTGGTTATATTTGCATGACTGATGAGGAGGAACAAATAAAGAACGTCACTGTCTGGAAGAGTCCTGAATCGGGGCTAATTTAATAACTGATGGACCGGTTAAAATGCAAAGTAGAAAGGAAAACAAAAAAGAAAACTGTAACTAAACTGACATAAAATCGAAATCTTGTACCCACAGATAATATGCTAATCGAGCGTAAACAATGATGAGAAAACATCACACGTCTTGTTGAGTTGTTCGATCTCATTGATACCAGTACAATAACATTACGCATATTAAGCACTTTTTTGTAGTGAGTTAAATACGCTTTTTAACTTTGGTGAGCGTTTCTCAGCAAATTTCATTGTCATCCACATCACACACGAGAAGAATAACCAGATTGAAAGCAAGACGTTTGGGATGGCATTTGAATGGCAACAATTCGTAAATAATACAAGAAAAAGTGTTTCGGGATTTGGAGAATATGTCGCCCCTTACAACTAGTTCACCCTCGCCTAGACAAGACTAGACAAAATATTATCCGAAGTAGAACCTAACAATCTGTCAATAAGTAATTAGAAGGTTTCTTGACATACAGAAGGGGAGGACAATAAAATGGTGTCGCATTCAATGCCCACATCCTTCCTTGTCTGATTTCCGTACAGTTTTTCCTCGCCGACATTCCCGACACACTTTCAGGATGCAACCTCTGTTACGTACCTGTCTTCCACGAAGTCGAGAGCAAAGATAATTGGGGAAATCGAGTTGCGGCAAGTCACTGACACCTCGCATGATTTCGAAAGGTGTAAGGTGACATTTTGATGTGTCTTTGTGTCGTTTTTGGAAGTGACCGTGAGCCTTAGGCACCACACGTGGCCAAATCACTCGAAAGATCACGTTGAAGGAATGCTAATGTATCCTGCGTGATTTCTGTCTCTTGCTATTGGTAGGTATGGTAGAGATAGAAAGAGCCCTCAGCCAGACAATGAACATTGTCATTTCTCATCTACTCACTCCCAAAGTCTGTAACTTTGTGTGTCGCTATACTCGCTTATCGTTACATATATATACCGAAGAATGTTCTTGTGTCGGCTCTTACCTATTGTTGTCTATCATGGATGGTAATGGTATGGAAAAGATGCTGTAAGGACTGTATGTGGACCAGATGGTAAACGTAACAATTGAGACCTGTTTGATTTAAAGAAATAGTTTCCTCTTTTATAAAGACCTATAGGTTACCGATGAGGGAAATTCGAGCCAGTATGAAACTGATCCAGTTCAACTTCTCGAATCCCGAGTCTCGCGAGATCGAGTCAAGATTGGATGAAAAAGTTTTTAAGCTATTTGACGAGATTTTCTAAAAAGAACCGCGTAGCGTTGCCAGAAAATGCTTGAATGACAACTAGGAATAGTAAAGCTTGTGACGGTATCTCACCTCCCCCGTATTTGTAGGGAATTTGTGAATGAAACTTCTCAGAAAAGCCAAAAGTGACAAAGTGACCGTATGGAGATATTTTTCGCATTAGGAAAAAAGCCTAGATGGCTTTTGCTCAAGTAAGAACGTTTACACCATACTGTCACTTCCGTGGCTGAGAGAGCAGAGTTAAATTGGAAGAAATGTAGCTAAACGGGACTGGAATTCCTCTACTACATATTCCAATCAATGCCGCAGAGCAATGTAATCCTAGAAGCCAAAATGATCTGACAACGCAGCAAATACCTCAGCTTACCTGTTCAGCACGGTAAGGGGGGAAATGAGGGGAGCAAATTTGAGTGGAAAGGGAAATGGTAATCTCTTGTTTGTGTGGGAGTGACAATAGAAAATCTCTACTACATTCTCCGAAAATATTGCCTCAGACCTATAACGGAAAACCGTTTAAGAAATGATATTCGAGATTAATTTCAAGCAATTTTCACGTTCTTCCATTTTCTTCCTTAGTCGAGCGCGCATCTTGGAAACAATTGGGAATAAGTGCTCGAGATAAATCAATTAGTTGTTAGTGCTTCTATGCAAGTTATTAAATTATCGTCACAATATTACGAAATAGAAGCTTCGAACGTGAATTGATAGAGACTGGAGTAAGTTGAGACGAAAATGTTAACTGGTAAGAAAAAAAGGGTAATATTTCTTTTGCGACATTGCCACGTGCGTGTGTGTTGCGAAACTCGAAGACGGATAATTAAATATCAATAAAAATCCATTCAGTGAGCCATTATAGGGGAAATCTATTACAGAGTGCAGCAGCCACATCATTCCGCGAATTCAATTGCATGTTTCGAAATCATTCGCTTTCCGCGAAGAGCGAGTACCACGTGTTTTTGTATATAAAATTGTAGCCACGTCTCGCAATTTGCCTGATGTTTTTGGTCTGTATGATCAAGCAGAATTTACCTGTACAATCTTAACGGACGTTCCTCTGAAAGGAAGGAAGTAACAGGTAGAGGGGACTAAAGAATTTGGGTGAAATATTTCAGTAATTACAGGTGAATGGGGAGCTCCCAACTAGTATAGCCTTGTGCAAAAAAATCGATCTAAAATTTCTTTTTGGTAACTAACTCCTCCAAATCGTTCTACCCTTTTGCCATGTGTTCGGTATTTTATAGATGTGTTTTTCCTTATTTCCTTGAGATGTGTACAAGGCACGTGCTGGTAGAGAAGTCAGTATGACTATAAAAATAATGGTAATAATAATAAGCTATAACAATCATATACCAGCGATATGCTTTTCGCAAGTGTGGAGGAATTCTTTGAGACGCAAGGGTTCAGAGCGCGTATGCCCTGCCATCGGAAAGACCCGGACCTACGCTGGAATTTCTCTTTTCTTACTTAATTTGACTTCTAAGAACCCCTCCACGCAAATACCAGGGTAGTTCCATTGATGTCCTATACGTTTATAGGACGTCAACGGGTAGTTCTCTACTTGCTACCATAAGGCTTCCAAGGCTCGATCGAACGGTCATATTTGAAGTATCAATTAATAAGATACACTGCTGGAAGCATCAAAGTTTTCCGGCGATTTCTTTTCTACGTTTATCGTTACTTGTTCAATATAACTATTATAGTAACTGATAACATAAATAACCCGAAATATCGTTCTTAAACGCAGTTATCAGCTGGCAGTTGATATCAAATACCCCTACTCTAGAAATGTTATTAGGTGTTGTGTTTTGGTTTGTATTGTGTATTTAAAATACTTAAGCTCCTTTCAAGTGGTAATTAATACTGCCTCAAGTTATTTCGTGTGTATTAATTATTTATGCAATTCTTACTCTATTTTATTTATGTGCTATACCAAGCGTGAAATGCATAAAGTAGCATGGACTGCGCACATGGAACTGGTAGTAAATGTTTTTGGTTACCCTTCCGCAAGCTTGGGAAGGTTTAGCAGGCTTTTCTCAATTGTGATATTATTTTTTTGTCTACACATAATTACAACAAAAAACACCTTAAAAACACTATTCTCCTAATCTCTTCGTTGATAAATGGACACAAAAAGTTGGTTATGATTGACTTCTGTGATCTGTCTGCAAGAGTAGATATAACACAACTGCAACCAAAGCAATCCATATCTTCTGAAGCCAACATGTATCCTTGAATTGTTTGACACCGCCAATGTCATTGCCTTCAAGAAAAACGCCCCCTACTAACCTTTTCCCATACATTTTTAGCGCTGCCAATGCAGAAGAGGATAATACGTGCAATTGCACTAGATCCAAGTATCCGCTGCACTTTCATTTGCATTCCAACAAAACTACTTATTAGTTTTGATAGCAATGTGACGTCACTCGATTAGAGTTCACGGTCGAGACTCAAAGTGTAATTGAATGAAAACCTGACAGAACAATTGGCACTTCCACTGACACAGAATGCTTTCAAATTTGAGATGAAATTGCGTGTACCTGTAAATATATATTTTGAGAAAATAGAAATATGGCCGAAACATACTCAAACCAAAAAATCCCTCTCCATTCAAACTTTTGGGGTAGCAAGCAACCATGCAGCTCATCGGGAAGAATGCCGTGCCTTGTTCTCGAGGAACTATCCCAGCTCTAGGAAGAATGGCTGAGTGGAAAATCACGAATGGAAATGACGCCAGCATCGATAAACTCTAAAAAAAATACCAAACAGTATCCAGTCGTGTTTAGGTACAGGTGGGGACCACGCCCCGTTTCCCCTTTCATTTTGTTTTGCATCCGTGGGTCGGCTTTCGTTTTGTAACGATAATTTTGCTAAATTAATTAATGCAGATTCTGATATTCATTTAATTTCGTGGAAACAATGCATATATATATTTGTAATTCTGAAGCCTACAGTCGTGTTGACTGCAAATCTGAAGATTTACTGCGAAAATTACTCATATATTTGGAACCTATTTTCTAAACGACAGTACCTTCACTTCTTCACTCCCGCTCCCACAAGCGAATTAAAATGAATTCCTACGCTGGCGTATCGTCTGTACATTTCCATTCCGCACTGAATAAAGGGCAACAAAACCCCCGAGAGGCCGGGTAGGTCTAGACTCTAGGTTATGAATTCAAAATACTAACCTCAAATCGCCGGCGACACCCAGCGTCCGATTGTTATTGTTCTCTACGATTGCCGTCGTAGTCCGCACAGAATCCACAGCATCCTGGCCAATCAGCACTTCCGTTCTGCCATTCACGTATGGTTTCCTCGACGCCACCGACGCCGCCACAGACGACACCGACGCACCTTCTCCCAACTGATTGATAGACGCACTTTCACCCTCTTTACTTTTGGTCAAAACACCACTGGGACCAACGACGCCACCACTTTTAACCGTACATTCACTTGAAGTTAAACGCCTAGTCGCTAAAACACTATCTATCTTATCAACGTGAACTGTTAAACCATCACTTTGTTTTGATGTACTATATGTTGTGTCTTGAATGATATTTAGATCTTGTTTTAGTTCGATTTCGGCCGAATCTGCTTCTTCTGTACTTGATGTGTTGTTGATTGCGTGACCATTGGAGAGTGTTGCGGACGCCTTGCTTGCTCGCGACGACGGGCGTCGACTATTGTTCCCGCTTGCGTATTCTGGTGGGATCGACGTCACGTAGATCGGACTTGTCTCGATGAAACCGTTCAGCTCTTGTTGATGCTCGGTGGCTGGTGTCTGTTGATTCAGCTGTTGTGCAGAAGAAATATCGACACATTACTATACGGCTTGAAGAGACACCAGGGATGCCGAATTTTTGAATTGAAAAGATTCTGTGAAGCTAACAGTCCGATTTGTCAGCTGCTACAGCTTTGATAGAAAGAAAAAAACGAGAGAGCGACCTCACATTTACACGTTTCGACCTCTTTTTATCGGTGCTTTATAGGCTTAAAGAAAAATCTTCGTCTTGGGAACATTCGAATAAAATTCGAATCAACGGTCTTTTTGTGCATGTCAAATAGAACAACCTAGCCTATAAAGTTGCCACGATGCCACCTCAAGTGTCCAGACAGGATTGCACATGTGCTTGACGAGATGGGTTGGTCATTAGAACTTCTGGCGCCGCAATTTGACACCAGGGTGGACCGTAAACACTCTCCGTGGGGGGTGTGGCGTGGGGTTGGGGTCAAGTTAGCCCTTATTTGGCGGCGAGGCAGGCTGTCAGCGCGCGGTTCTGGAGATGTATGGAGATGTTCTCAAGCGGAACTGGGAAATTTTAACGACTTTGTACATCGCTAATGTGAGCTGAGGTCTGGTACCAATTTATAAGTGCGCGCAATAGATTTTCTTGTGTCTCTTTTAAAACGATTTGTTGTTTCTCCTTATGCTCAATTAAAAATCGATAAAGGGCTGAAATTTTTCATGAAATTTAATTTATGGCTCGTTTCTTTTTTGTTAGCTTAAGGTTAAGGTTTACATTCTGTAACAATTTGCTATGCAATTGAAAAACAGCAACGTGGTTCAATTCCTCTCCTATACGTTGTGTTATAACTTTTCGATGTTCTCCGAAACAACCCTTCATATAAAATGGGCTCTCTTGTAACCATCCCTCTCACCATCATCTTGTTCTGAATTCTGACCCAAACAAAAAAAAAGTGCGAAGCCAAATTTTTAAAGCGAATCCTATCTCCGCCTATCGAGCAAAGCCCTGTAAAGAGTAAATCTCTTTGAACCTATCTAAAACCACCCTTTAACCAGAACATTTTCCACATCTATACACGATCAGATTATACATCGAAGGGTCGTTACTCGTAGCTACCCAGCATGCTGGACCAACTGTTAGGTCAAGTGTGTAATCTCAACTAAGAGTTCGACATGATTTAGATGCTGAGATCACGAGATGCGAGCAGGGTCGAGGGAGGCTGTTGCAAGGTGCAGGGGTTAGGAGTGGGTCTCTTATATCCCCTTGAAAGCGGGGCTCTTTGAACGGTGGTCTGGACTTCATCATGTGAGCCAATGACTGACTCGATCATTAGACTAAGCTTTCCTGTATCTACCGCATAATGTGTGGGGAGGATGACTCTGGCAGTGGTCTCGAAATCAAAGCACTTTTTCCCTTGGGTCCCTGTTATGCAATTTGGGGTTGAGTTTACTTTTTAGCTTGGTTCTTCTACACCAGTTCATTCTTAGAAAACGTAATAATACAAGCATTGTTTTAAATAAGAGCCCTCTATCATAAGAAAATGATAGAAGACTGCAGAATAGGTAACCTATCCGAAGAGTTGACACGTGGATTAACCCTGAAGATGACGGTGCCATCGCCGACGAAACGTCGGTCTCCCAGTTTTTTAGGCCCTTTTTAGGGCCGCTAACTGTTTCTTAAGAGAGCGCAACCGCCAACATGATTAACAACATTATTTACTTCGTTTCCGATCAGATATTTGTGATTTAAATATGCACAACAGGATAGATGCAATTATTCGTAAACGAAAAACCTTGGCCGGTTGCTACAGCTAACTGCCCGTTAACTTGCTATCACCATGGCAACAGCCGATGATATGCACACATTTTTGATAACGGACGGTTAATTTCTTAACCAGATATTGAACAACCGGCCTTTCGTGAGTGAATTAAGGGGATATTACTTTACATATGTTATTGTGTGGATTTTACTTTTACAATGGGGAAACTATGTTTCGCAAACTGGGTAAAATGAAATTGAAATGCCCAGTAAAACTACTGCAACTTTCCCGATGCTTTGAAAATTATGTAGTTCAATTCTTTAGTGCTAGAAGCTTGTTAGAATGGTCCGTAAAATATAAAAGTAGAGTAGTATTTTTGGTCCTTAGGAAAGTC
>QKMV01001347.1:0-16475 GCA_003287335.1 Lednia tumana
TAAGAATATTAAGTATATTAAAATCACTTCAAAAATACCTGCAAAAATTTCATTTTTTTTTCGATTTTTTTCAATTTTCAATTTTTTTCAAATTTCAAAAACTTCAAAAAAAACTTCAAAAACTTTCAAAAATTTCAAAAACTTCAAAAATACCTCCAGCTCTCTTGCTCACTATGAAAGGCTTTCTTCAACGGTAGAGCTTACAGAGGTATACAAAAGTTTGTCTGCACATCGTATCGTATGGGTGGTACTCTCACAAGCCTTAACGATTCACTTGATACTTTGTCCTGTGGGATTAGTCATTTTGAATTTGGATGCTGTTATGCTTAATGTCTTCTTGATATGGGCTGTAACGCATTGTTGTCATGCGTTCAGCATTGCTTTTATGCCCAAACAGGGCAAAAACAATGCGGTGTAACTTGAAAATTGGGCCCCTGAGATTTTTCTTAAGCTGGCAATATTGTGCAAAATTTTTCAGAAAATTATCCCAGTATGAAATCATAAAGTGGCAAACAATTCATAAAATCTTTTGTGAAACATTAACAAACGTTCAACGAAACCACATTTCTTTAAAATTCATAACAATTAGCTATTTTTAAAACCTAAACCAATACAAACAACCATACGTATTGGTTTTTTTGGTTTGTGAAATATGTGAAGGATCTTGGGAATGATCACGACTTTCAGAAGATTTTTACATTTCTAGTAGAGTGGTGTGATTGCAAACTTACAAAATGCGTATGGCTTCAAACAAGTGAACGAAAAATTCCGAAACTTGAAACTTTTTGAACTAGGTATTTGGAATTCACCAGACTTTGAATTCTAGATGCGCATGTTTGGGAGCGAACCTTTTTCTCTGTTCACTCGTGAGCTCCATTTGTCCGGCTTGATTCCCGCCAACCGAGCCGCAACTTCGGATATGACATCGACGTCATCGTCTTCGTCGTCGTCCAGTCCCTCGAAGTTGGACACCGTCACTTCCATCTCGGTCGCCAGCGGAGTCTCATTTCTCAACTGCAATACAATTCCCAAATCAGCTGAGTACAGTTAAGGTTGCTCCAATAAAAGTGAAAACCGGAAGATAATTCTTTTTGTGCCGTCTGCTTCTGCTGCTTGGTTGGACCTGAGTACAAAGAAAATTAAACTGATGGTACTTTCGATGTCAAAAAAATTAAAATATTAATACAAAAAAAAAAAGTGGATCGGAGGACTGAGGAGTGATAATGGAATATTTTTATTTCCATAAAGCTTTGTAAGTGGCAGCGCAGAACTTTCAAATCTGGAGCGACATTTTATCAAGAAATTATCAACTTTCAGTGAAAACTAGAAAAAGCCGGACATATATCCAATGTATGAAAAAGCCACCTGGACAATAAAATAGCACTGCAAAGGACAGGTCCGGGGAAATCTGGCAAACCCTTATGGCAACCCTAGATACACTGACACCTACCTGTTTGGTACTTTGTATTTATTTGGCATTTTACAAGTTTACATTTTCCAGCACATGGGTGAGGTCGCTACTCGTTGCTAATAAAAAGTAGTAGTAACTAATATAGGGATATAGATTAGAGTGACATTGTTTTAGTAGGTACTTGCTAGTAGTAGGAGTGGTGGTATGCCCACTTACTACCGATGAGAAGACATATCCTGCAGTGCAGGCAAGGTGTCAAGAGTTCAGCTTAGATTTGGTCAGTACATAGGATTCCTCGGTTAGTCCGCTAAGGCAAAATTAGTAGAAGCTCTAATGCAGCTTTTCTGGTTAACTGTAGAGAAAGGCGTAGAAATCCAGATCCAGGCTACAGTCCACCTATTATTTAAAAAAAAAAAAAATTTAGGATTCTCTACAGTCCCTAATTCTGAGAACGTATTTGCAAGACAGAAGAGTACACTTTGTTTTGCCATTCCAGAGTTATTAAGCTATAACTAACTTATAAATGAATACGAATCCCCACAAGGAATACGTTGCCCTAACAAATTATTATCATCCTTATTGACCCTGGAATATTATTTATGAAAATGGTCTATAGAACGCAGTACTCCCAGCTGTACACAACCACTGCACAATCTGCTGTAACTCCACTGCATCGCAGAACGAACCTTTCTGTTTCTGTGTCTGTCTAAACGAATCCATTATACCATTCTGTTGGATATCCTCTACGTAATAAGTTCTTACACCCATCACCGTCAGCTATAAAACCAGTGTGTTGGGTTGACAAGGATTAAAAGGTCCGGGGTTCGAGTCCTCGAGTAAGCAGGTATTTTTGAAGTGATTTTAATATTCTTAAATTCTTAACAGTGTGTTGGGTATTCATCTAAAGCTATAAAATCAATTGTCAAGATTTAATTATTTTACATTGCCGAACTCACCACAAACATCCGGTTAACAGGCGTGCAAACGGCGACGTCAATCTCGATGACTGCTCTTGTCTCGAGCCAGTCTAGAATTGAGTCTCTGGGGGTTCTCGGAAATCCGAGCACGCTCTCATCCGACGGCGGTATCGGTTCTGGAACGGGAACCTCATCGATGTCCATTACTGTGAGCTCGCGAGGCGCCACTAGCAGAATAACGTCCCGCGGTACCAGCTCGATGAACTTCTCCGTCTGACCCTCCGCTTTCTCACGCTCTATGCATGCGGCTTCTTCTTCGAGTAGAACTTCGTCTTGGTCTGCATTTCGGTCTAGATTCTCTAGATCGCCGTGACAAATGCATGGGTGTACTATCTTTGGAGCCTCTTCTTCCGGAATAGAGTTCTCGAGGGCATTTTCTTTCGGCTCGAGAATAACTTCTACTTCGAGCTCTTGTTCTTTTTCGTCGACTTCCCCAGTTTCACCGGGTGGCTGTTCTTGTCCACCTTCAAGTTCGTCTTGAAGTTCCTCAATCACTTGTAGTTCCATTAGCTCCTTGATGGTCATGAACTCGTCGTCAAAACTAGTCTTGTCAAGCTGTTCGGAGATGACTGGCGGAAATGGAACGCTCATCCCTTCCTCGCTGCCCGGCTTTGGTGGTTTAGCTATCCACGGGTAGTTTATATCCCTCCCCCTGACACCCCACGAAATTGGCTCACAGCTCAACAAATCTAGCGGCGTAAAACATTGCTGGTAGGGATTCTTCGGCATATGGAACGTAACGTTCAAACAATCCACCTTGCATGTGATGGACAGTATTATCGGCTGCGATTCATACTCCACGAAACATGGCACGTAAAACTCTGAAACGTTCCCTGTCTCCAGCGGTCTGACGGTGATCTGAACCTTTCGATCACCGTCTGCTGCCACGTGACCCATGTACGGAGAGAGCAAGACATCGAGCTTCCTCACGTCTGAGCCGGTCGGGGTATCCCAACGGAAATACGTGTTGGTTTTCGTCAGGTTCAGCAGGGAGATGGGAAAGCGCTTTGCCTCGCCAACATAGAGTTTGTCGCAGATCGTGAATACGGCCGTGTTGTCGATTGGCGCTTGGATCGCGAGCACCGGCGTGACGACATTGGCCGTTACCAGGATGTACGCACAGGGCATGCTCTTGCAGTTGAAGAACGTCGAAATTTCAAGCAAGAAGCAAAGCCAGCCAGCTTTCTCGGTTTCAAGATAGTATTTGATTGGCTGTTTATCCTCCTTGCAAAGTAGCCAGCCAAACTCATCACTAAGTTCAGGGTTTCTCGGGTAAATCTGCCGCTCGTTGATGTCGTAGTAGTATTCCTTCATCATCCAGAGGGCAGGCAAAACTGATTTGCTCTTGATTTCGAACTCTCTGTGGACTGTGGAACAACGCGTCACGATTCCAAAGTTAAGTTCGTTGACGGAAGAAGTGACGAGGGGACACCAGACATCGCCAGTGATGATCGTATCGCACACCAGGTCTCCTTTGTTGATGATGCAGATGAGCTTTTCCTTGAACTCTTGAGGTGCGACGGCATGGACTAGGACTCTGCAGGTACACGAGAGGCCGACGCCCACAGTGAAGCTCTGAGGCTTGATACATATTTTTACCACCTCTGGATCATTCACGGGAATTTCCCAGACTACATTTATCGCATCTATAGATTTGTTGATCACCGTCACATCACGTGCGACACTTTCTGAGCCTATCCTCAAGTTGTCGCCTGTTATAGCAATGTATGATGGAACTACAACAGCACAGACTTTTGTGACACTCACCCAGATTTCGACCTGTCCTGTTATCAAGTCAACCAACCCTTCCTTTTCAGTGTTGACAAAGACAACGTTCCCACTATCTTCTGTAACGGCTTCTACGGGAATGTCCAAGAGGACCAAGCATAGCGCATGCCTGTATTTACCAGCATTAGCTGAATCCATGTGGCAGTGTACTTGAAACGAAACTGTGTCTTTGGCAAAAATTTCACCCGAAGCAGGCTCTATATCGTAAGATTCTGTTGGCATTTGAAAAAGATCCTCGGTGACCAGCATGTTGTATTGCAAGTCACGTTTGGCCCATCTGTACTTGAGATTCAAATTAGTCCTGTTTGCTACAGAGAACGTTTTTAAAGCTGTGCCATGGGACGAGATAGTTCCAAGATCAAGCCATGCCTTGCACTCTTCATCATCATCTCTGTCGATGGCAAACGTTTTCTCCATGTTGATAAACTCGACGACTGATTCCGTAAAGATAATCCCATCCCCTAGGAGTTCGATGCAACGTACCGAGCAATTGTCGCAGAGAATGTACAGTTCCTCGATGCCGGCACCAAAGTCGCTAGGTGTAAACGTTACGACAATTTCGATTTCTTCCCGAGCGTCCACTGAGAAGTAGTATGGGCTGATTGTGAAAGGCAGTAGTGGCAAGATGTTGTCCGGGGAGAGGTTGTTGAGCTCAGCAAAGCTCCAGCCTTCATCCCCGCAGATCCAGAAACGTCCATTACCGCCAATGTTGTGAAGAGGAATGGTTGTCGTCACACAATCACCAAGGAAGCACGAGCCACATTCTATTGTGCACCTTCTCATCACTTCTTGCGCAGTGAAATCATAATTGGATAAAAAAAGCGAAACGTTTAGAATCGGTGGATCTCGATACACCAATAATTTTATTTTTACAGGGTTTCCGCCGCAAACATTTATTTCAAAATCGGTGCAAATTTCATCGTAAGGATCTGCCATGTATTGAACTGTGAGAGCGACAGCCATCCCTGGGGCGATAAACTTCCTTGCTCCTGGAGGGGGTGTCCAGCAAACCATAAAATGGGAACCCTTTGGGAAGTGATTCAAATTGAACCGGGCAATATTATTACTAATATTTCTCAGCTTCACTGTTTGCTTGTACAGGAGTCCTTTCTTGCAGTTGAGGAATAAGACGCAATTAGGATCAGCTTCTAAAACATCTTGAAGTCCCACAGCCTTCACCCTCTTTTTGGGAATGGGAGTAATCATTTGGCTCATCGCAGAAGCACTTTTTTTGAGAGGCATGCTGATTTGCACTAAGCTACTTGCACTCGAGCACAACTTCAACATGTCTGTATCTGCTAGCCGGAAATCCATTGCTCGCTCAAAGGGCTCGGGCAATAGATCCCCTGCTTGGATTAAGGAATATTTTTTAACATCTGCCTTCCTCATTTGCATAAATATTTGTTCTCTTTTTAACCGCACCCTTTCTTTTAGCTGCAAATTATTATCTAGCACATCTTCTTTAATTATCCGATCTGCGTGGGTTTTCATTATTCGTGCCTCAACACGTTGAATATCTAGCATCAGAGAGTCGTATGTTCTGTATGTGGCTTTTACTCTTTCGGCATATTCTCTGCTTGTAGATTCCGGTTTGGCAGCGTCAAAAATATTTTCAGCTTTATCCAACGTGACCATTTCATCGTTCAGAATATCTTGCAATAAACGTCTTAGTAGACTTACAGAGTCTACTGAAGGCAAGCCGTTTGTGTGCTGTATATCAGGTATCAAGTTAATTGGTACCTGAAATGTCTCTTCTTCTTGTTGATCATCATCAACTTGAACTATAGATGGTTGTCTACTCATTATAATTAATGTTACGATACACTTCGTGTTAGCAAATGATACCAATATATATAAAATTAAAATCTTGTTATAATGTAAAAATAATGTGTGTTATCAATGACAGCTCTTCAATGATATTTTATAAGTCTCCTGCATATTTCTCATCAAGTTCATATGAGTGACTAACAAGCCCTGTGGACCAACGGTGATGCTCACCTGTTTTTAAACATATGTTTATTGTCATATTAAAAATGTAATTATTATTTTTCCTTCTCTGGAAATAGCTTGTGTGAATTTACTGCCATTCGGGTTCAATTTCTACGCTTAAAATATAAATCAATCAGGATGGTACTGCATTTTGGATTGCTTCAGGGCGTGACGGGAAATCAAATTTCGGGCGCGCCACCGCCGCCACGTTAGTTATGTTGGCTGCCGTTGCTGTCGTTGGTTGATGTCGGTAGTGACGTCAAATAACAACCGAGCCGAGTGGAACCTACCCGCCATTACGTTCGCCGATTTTGTGGCTACGTCGGGCCATTTGTATTGCAATATTTACAGATCATCCTAACACGTTATACATTTTTAAATACACAGAAACGTTACTGACATTTTACACCGATGGCCGAAACAGACAAACTTAATATTGACAGCATAATAGCCCGGTTATTGGAAGGTAAAGTTATCTTACTTCTCTTCTGCCAGTGGATAAAATTGTCATAATAAATATGAATCATTTGGCATTTTGCGTATCTTGACATCTGAAATGTCAGGTCAAATTTACGAAATTTCATCATGGTTCATCAATAGCATGTCTCTTAGCAAAGTCCACTGCGGGCTTTTGTCAAAATATGTCTAGACTTGAGTGGATTGTTTACCCTGTAGCTAGACAGCCCAAGTGCCAAGCCCTAAAATAGGTCTAGGCTATGCCTCGGCCTAGGCCTAGTGAATGATGTCGACAAGGGCATATATGTTCGATATACGTCATCTTCAATATGTATGCTAGGTTCTGTTTAATTTTATTACTTATGAATTCTATTTTTCAGTTCGTGGTGCACGACCTGGGAAGAATGTTCAACTGACAGAGAGCGAAATTCGAGGACTGTGTCTCAAATCACGAGAGATTTTCCTATCTCAACCAATACTCTTGGAATTAGAGGCACCTCTCAAAATATGCGGTATGTTTTTCATTTAATTTGACCCCAGGTCTGGAGTTGCTCGGTAGTTACTAGCCAGCTACTAACTAGTGAACAACACCCAAGGAATCGGATATTGTCGGGAAAAAGCAAGTTCTCATCATTGCAACACTTTGATAGAGTTTCATCAACTTGCGGCTGACTAGTTCCATGCCCATAACCAGACTGGTGTTCGTGACTTCAAACTATCATCAAGTCACCCTGGTCGTTAAATAGCTCGCTCCTTAATCATAGCGACCCGCTGTTAAAAAACATAAGCAACATAGAATTTTAAAAAAAATGAATTGACAGTCATATCTGACAGGCTGCTCAAGCCGTAGCTCAAGTATACATTGGATTACACCCTAAGCCACATTTAGTTTCTTCAGGTGAAGTTTATAAGCAAGAGATTAGCCATAGTACAATACTGAATACTTACCTAGATTACTTGCAAAATGGATTTTTATCTAACTACTACCTACTTTTTCATTAAACTTTAATCCTTGCTTTTTCTATTAAAGTATGAACAGAGCTTAACTTCTCAAATGACCTTCTTGAATGACATATGGACACGGCATGGTATTGTGTAATATGCATCGTATTAGAAAGAAATAACAGAGTAGGTGGTTCTTGACTAGGCACTTGCATACTAACCTAGAACTATTGTTTTATGAGTATAGTTTAACCTCACCTCAAACTGGGCTATTAAACAAAACTTTGTGAACCAAATTAGATGGTGTTCTGTTACCTACATAATTTGTAATTTTATCATAAGTGGTTGTCAAAATATTTGCATACTAAGGTAGCACTAGGATCCTTCAACAATTTCAAATTTGCATTTTTTTCCCCAAAACTACTTTTAGTTTGTATTTATTTATTTACCTTTTTATTTATTGTTGAATTTTTGAGACATCTATGTATTTTACTATCAAAGAAGATGTCCACAGTACAGCGGATAGTCCAAATAAAACAAGCTAACTTTATTCAATGTCCACAGGGGACATCCATGGCCAGTATTATGATCTCCTTCGGCTATTCGAATATGGCGGTTTCCCACCAGAGTCCAACTATCTTTTCCTTGGCGACTACGTTGACAGAGGGAAGCAATCGCTGGAGACGATCTGCCTCCTCCTTGCGTACAAGATAAAATACCCAGAGAACTTCTTCTTGCTCCGTGGTAACCATGAATGTGCTAGCATCAACAGGATATATGGCTTCTACGATGAGTGTAAGTCATTTTTTAAATTGATGTCATCATATTGGTAGATGAGTCCCTGCATCCACAGTGGTTCTTAACAATCAGTAGCACTAAATGGCAGGAAATTGATTCTTTGTATGACTAATCCCAACAGGCAAACGACGCTATAATATCAAGCTATGGAAGACATTCACGGACTGTTTCAACTGCCTGCCCGTGGCTGCGATTGTTGATGAGAAGATCTTTTGTTGCCACGGCGGCCTGAGTCCAGACCTACAGAGCATGGAGCAGATTCGACGTATCATGCGACCCACGGACGTGCCTGACCAGGGCCTTCTGTGCGACCTGCTGTGGTCAGACCCCGACAAAGATACCATGGGATGGGGCGAAAACGACCGCGGAGTTTCTTTCACATTTGGCGCAGAGGTGGTGGCCAAGTTCTTGCACAAACACGACTTCGATTTGATTTGCCGAGCTCATCAAGTAAGTTTCTGTGTTATGAATGTTATAGTGTAAAGTAGGTGTTAAAAACTTATCAGATCAGTCACTAACACATTCTTAAAGGCTAAAACTAAAATAACACAACTTGATACTGTCTAGTGAATCATTTCCTGTTCCTTGTGCTAGTTGTTTCGATAGCACAAATAATAAACATTGACAACAGTATCTAAGTGCTAGTAAACGGCTCGATCGCCTCCCCGCCAATGATTATTTAAACGGATCCGATTACTGACTGTCTCTGAGGACAATCTCCGTATATGAGGCAGTTTAGCAAATGACTCCATTCATTTGGGCACGTGACGGCAAATCGCTGACTGGTGTGCTTGTTGTAGGTGGTAGAAGATGGCTACGAGTTCTTTGCCAAGCGACAGTTGGTAACACTGTTCTCGGCGCCCAACTACTGTGGGGAATTCGACAACGCAGGAGCCATGATGTCGGTAGACGAGACACTCATGTGTTCGTTCCAAATCCTTAAGGTATGTTACGTGTTGCTGCTTTGCTCTGCACTCTGCTTACGGCTCCCATTACAGCTTTGTTTACGGTTGTGTTCCAAACAAATTGAGTTGAGATGGGGAGTGCTATCACTTGCTTTAAAGTTCAAGCAGCAGTGGGGCTGTGTAATGGTTGTTATAATTTTTTCAAATTGAAGCAGAGTGGTTGTTTAGTTGACATTAAAGCAACTGCACGTAATGAAACTAGTAACAATCGGATCACATAACCCCGCTGCTCTTTTGGATGTCATAGCTCTTGCAATCTTGAGTTCAGCTGCATTGCACGATTCATTAGAGAAAGAATCATCCTTTGATTTCGCTAGGCCCTATAAGTTGGGGTTGATTAGGACTCCCTCCTGTTTCCTCCTGTACTTTTAATTTTTTGGGGAAGCGTTGCGCTTCCTTTGTGATTTCGAGTAGATACTTTACTCTGCCATTCTCTCCACAGCCGAAACTTACGGGCAAACGTACGCGATGAAAAGTAGCGGGGCCTGGATTTCCGCATGTTTATCAAATTTTAATATGGCGACCTTTAAAACTTATAATGCATGGCTTCCACCTCTCTTACGTGAGATACAACATAAAATAACTTATTTTAGATTCATTAGGTAATAAAATCTCACAAGTACAATACCTATTTATGAAAATGTGGAGTCAAATTTTATGCACTTGCAATTTTCTTTTTTGTGTGATTGGCGTATCTATTTATAAATAAATTTTAAATTTTATCCCTACTTATAAAATGGCCGCAAATTTTATTGCCTGTGATTATATACGTTTTTTCTGAATAAACCCTATGATGAATTCATAATTATTCAGAGTTACCAAGCATTCGAGGCATTTGATAACTTGAAGTACTCTTAACATATCCAATTCTATACAGATTTGTCTGTTTACTAATTACTTAGAGATGCTATTAAGGGGAGCTGTTTGCTTTTGCTTGGTTCACAAACTTCCTTGCCGAAATTGTCAATACCTAATCGAGCTCACCTCTCCAGGCAATTCACAAGAGTAGCCTATGGAAACCCTGAAGTGAGCAAACCTTGATGGCATCTCTTGATTACCCGATGACCTTGTCACAGAATCCTCTCTGGTAGGGGTAGATCAGGCGTAGAGGGATCTTTGACGTTGATTACGTAACACATTTTGCGCAGTCGTTATATCCAGCCAATCGTGGGTTATGTTTAGCCAAGACATTTGAAAAACCTGAGAAAATTGTGCTCCGAATGGCTTGACAGGGCGGCGCTGCAAACTGTGTTAAGTTTTTAGTGTTGGTATTTTAGTTGTGTGCAGTTGATAGCACAAAGCAAAAGATGTCAAGTTGAGTTGGTCATTAAGGTTACAGATATTGGACAATGCACTGCGTGAATCTGTTAAAGGTGGTAGAGGTGTTATGAACTAGGACAGCCAACCAAGTCTTGGGAATTTCGTGGGTTTGTTGTAGGGTTTTGTCAGTAGTAGAAGGGCACGCATCTTGATTTATGAAGCTTAGGCTAAACCATTTAATACAGGCCCGTTGTCACCATCGGGCTCATTGTCGGTGATTATACACTTTCTCTGAAACAATATTCGTGATGAATTGTTACTTATTCAGAGACACCAAGTATGAGGCAATACCTATTGAAACTGGATATTTTTTATTTATTTATTTGTGGATTCCCGATCTATCTTTCTGCTTTCAACGGACCGGAAGAAATACCCGATAAGCGCGAAAAACCGGCTCAGGTGGTCAAGTGATCTGATTAACAAGATAACATTTTTGGGTGCCATCGGAAACTACTGTTTTGCTTTTGCTTTTAACTGCTCAATTGCTTATGACCACTTCATCTTTTCCATGCTAACGGAAACTAGATGGTTCAAGACCTCAGCGAACTACTTTTCTTGAATAGTATGGATGTGTAGAGCCAAAAGCCTGGGATAATTGTTGTGGCATGTGGAGTAAAAGGGAGGTACTTACCTAAAGAAGCAAATTGTAAGTGCAGAGAAATGTGGTTAGTATTGATGTTTCAGTTTGTGCCTTCTTCAAACGTAGAGATGCGAGTTAATCTCTATTTCTATGTGTGAAGGAGGCACATGCCGAGCGGTCAACAACGCTATTTATTTGCACTAAAAATTTGCTTGTGGTATCCTTTCATCTCCAATCCACAATAAAGTTTTCTTAAATAGATAACTTTTGATAACCAATTGACCGTTGGCATTTTGTCATGTACCAAGAATGATGGTAGATGCGGCAACAACAGATGCAGGTTCATTTAGCCTATATTCTAATTTTATGTCATTTACATAGGCAGGCTAATTGTCGGTGATTATACACTTTCTCTGAAACAATATTCGTGATGAATTGTTACTTATTCAGAGACACCAAGTATGAGGCAATTATTGAAAGTGCTGGGTATTTATTTACTGATTACTTAAGTATTTCAAAAAAACTGTAAATTAACTGTGTATCACTGCCAAGAACTTCTAACAAACAAACTCCCAACGTTTCGCGAACTATTCTGTAGGCTTCCTCCGGGCAAATGTGACAGTTTAACGTGAAAAAGAACTGAAATAAAAAAAATCTAGCAGGCCTATTTAAAAATTACTTAAAATTATCAAAGATAAATTTGCCCTGAGGAAGCCTACAGTATAGTTCGTGAAATGTTGGAAGTGTGCTTGCTAGAAGTTCTTGGCCATACCCACTTAATTAACAGTTTTTTTGAAAACTAGTGCTAAGCTAAAAAGAAGAAATGAGCCTAAAGAAATTAATACTTAAGTATTTATTTATTATATTTGATGATTCTCAATCTTTCACTCAACAGACTAGCCAAAATGCCTAATGGCAATGCCAAAAGCTGCAGGAAAGTGGTAATGTGCTTTGATTAACGCAAAAGATTAACATGCTTGGATGCTGTACAATACTACTTCGGCTTTATTATTCATGTGACGCGCGGTGATTTTTTGTTTTCCCCCAAAAAGTCTCGTGCGACGTACAACTTCGCCTTCACGCTGTCTGAAAGCAGATCGAGATCAATTTTTAAAGTTTGCGATCCAACCAAATTATTTTTCTTTGAAGAAAGGTTAATTTGGTAGATGTAGGTATTTCTTCTAGGGACCAAGAATGAAATTTTGATTAAATTTGTTTTAAATTTAAAACTTATAGCATGGTAAAGGTGGCTTATAAAGCCTGCCGAAATTATGGATACAGGTTCATTTAGCATAGTTTGTACCTATTTTGGGCATTTTTCTGTGACCTCGTACCCCCCAACTTATCAATGCAGTATGAAAGATTGATCGATAAACCACTGTGGGGGATAGCTAACTAGTTCTTGGTGCCTTAATTCCTTTGCAAGCTCTTTGAGGGGTGCATGCTACGTAATTTTAAGACAAGTTGTAACGTTTTATAAAGTAGGCGGGATCATTGTCGATGATTATACACTTTCTCTGAAACAATATTCGTGATGAATTGTTACTTATTCAGAGACACCAAGTATGAGGCAATTATTGAACGTGTTAGTACATAGGTAGGTACATAGTGCATTACATTAAAGGAAAGTAACGACGTAGGTCATTGGAGATTGCATTGGTATGGATTGGGTGGTGTGTACTGTAGATTGAAACATTATTATTATAGGGCTCTGTCAGGAATGGGACTTTGCTGTTTCAAAGCAAGCTGTTTAAGGTGTCACATAGATTTTCTAGGAAACCAGCTTGCATTCCGACAACAAAATCCCATCCCTGCAGACTGACAAAAATGAAAATCAGAGTTTGCCTAGTGGCCAGGTAATGAGTGTTGAAGGAGTGGGGTACAACTTACCTAAGGTTGGAAGAGTTGCGATAGATTAAAAGAAGGCGGAACATCCACAGACTATTTTCAATCTATTCTACTTTGACAAACCTATGGTAAGTAGAAGCGCTCTGTTCCTTCCCTTGCCCAAGCAGAATGTGTAACCAAGATTTTCGAAATAAAAAGCTATTCCTGTATACACGCTTAGTATAGGGCAAAATTTGAGTACAGCGGGCCAGCGCAGCTAACCGCGGAAGGTCTTGCTTCCGCTCGCATTCACGGATGTTTCTCTTCTTGCAGCCGGCAGACAAACGTAAATTTACCTACGGGGGACTAAACGCGGGGCGGCCTGTTACGCCACCAAGGGGGGCGACTAACAAGAACAAAAAGAAGTGAAGTGTGTCGTCGGTAAGCAAGCAAAGCCCAGCGTGATGTGGACCATGTCATTAAGTTCGTTTAAATATTTTTTACTACCTTTGCGAAACGGTGAAAATAGCGGTATCAGTACCAGTGAAGGAGCCATAACGCTCCTAGGAAGTGCGCGGGGATGATCAGTTTGTTACGTCTATGATTTTTGATATCTGTCCTAAACGAATATTCTTTTTTTTTTTTTTTTTATGTGGGGGGGAAGGGGGGAAGAACTATAATCGAGTCACTCTTAGCCATGCCGATGGGCGATGACGTTTTTAGAGCATTGCTCTAAGGTATGTTTTGGGTGACATGTTCAACCCATCTTCATACCAAGGGGCTAGCAAGAATGTTAACAATGTATGGTACCTGTAGCAGTCTGTATTAATCTTTCGTCCAATGGTACTAGTGTTTGTAAATCACTTGCATTTTGTAGCGATATATCTTGATGATAGCTAATGAGTAATGACAGTTATTTTAAGTACTTTCGTCATAGACATGAGATGTATCAATAGTTTTGAAGAAGGCTGTACAAAACTTTACAAATTTATTTCTAATTGCAATTTGCCTCGTAGAGGCGGACGAGTTGGTAAGGACTTCAAACAGCATACATACTATTATTAATACTATGATTATATTATGAATTATGATAGTAAAGAGCTTCGCCTGTTCGATAAAATAACAAGCTCCAATTGTATTGGTAGTAGAAACACTTATTTCACTTCCGATGAAATAGAAGTTTGTGAATAATTAATTTTAGGAAAATCATTTAACTGGGAAAGATCTCTAATAGATTTTCCTCTTTTCATGTCTAGCCAGTCTTATCCTCGTCACCCCTGAATAAAACTGTCAAAATGTGAATTTAGCGTTCAAAAAATATTTTACCTGTGTTGACCAGTACCAAGGGTTAAATATATTTTACAATCTTTGACCAGTGCCAAAGTCTAGGTCTCCAAACTTAGTAACCCAGGGGACTGGACACATACTACTACTGAGAAAGGCTTACGCCAAAACGTGTGGTTTGGTAAGTTCCTTCGACTCCAAATTTTCTACTTACTGTACTGCCTTAACTTTCCTCACAAAATAAAATACATGCCTAAGGATTCAGCAAAGATGTTGCGGTCCAGCTGAGTTCTTCGTAGGGAAGGTAAGGTAATTTTATTCGCATACATAATGGTCCGACCCGTGACGCAGGTGTAGTTGTGCCTTTCGTTGCACCTATCCTGGATGGGAGAGATATTGACTAAACCAAATACCGCACTATGCCTAGTAAGGTATTTGGCGGCCGGTCTGTGTGATTGGAAGAAAAGTCGACCCTCATTTTTAAAGATGGCGGTCTTGTTTTGACTTGAATCATTGCTGTCATTGTTGGTTAGTACGTGTGTATTTTTTACTTTTCTCGTCCACATTCGAAATGGTTTTAAGAAAGAAGTTTATAAATGCGTCAAACGAAGAATATCTTGTCATCAAAGCCAAAGAAGCACTACAAGCCGGCAATCCGGTATCGGCAAAGTCATGGATGATTACTGCAAAAACGTTGTATCCAAACAATTTTGGTGTGCAGTTCGAAGCATATTTAATCGAAAAGTCGGCCAAGAATGTGAAAGAAGCAGCGAAATGTTATGCCGCTGTGTAAGTGCTGTAAAACCCCACGCTATAGTACCATTTCAATTGTCTGTGCACTTATCTGCCTTTTATTGCTTAGCATAACCACTCTTCAATGTAAGGTTAGCTGTAAATTGCTGAACAGTACACTGCATAATGATCATAATATTAGTTCTCTACTACCCTCGCTGCAATGCTAATATTTTCTTAAATATTGACCTGCAGATTCAAAAAATTCCAAGATGATACTGAGCTATGGACAGAAGTACAGTCAATCACCACAGCACTTCGATCTGACAGCGGAGAGCCAGAAACGGAGTTTTTACGCGACATGTTCGGCCAGATTCCGCCTGGTAAGTAAGCACTGTACTGTTCTCAAAATTAATAAATCACTCTATGTTAAAGTCTAGAAGGTAGGTAGGTATCAGAGACTAATACAAGATTCACCTTTCAGATATTCAGCGGGAGCTGCTCTTAATGACAGCTGAGCGCAGTGAAGACACTATGGAGCATTGTCGACTGATTTTGTTGTTACTGAACAGATTTCCTGAAGCAGTTGCACAACATGGAGTAAGTATTTGAAAACGCTAAACTTAAGTACTATTGCCGCTGCAGCATTAATACGTGCCAGGGGTTGTTTTCGTTGACATTTTTGGGTTCCTCGTATAACTTCATTTCGGTATGGCTCTGTGGACTGGAATTCGTAGTTTTAGTTTGGTTTTTCTTTGCGATAAAAGATTGTTTAAAAGCTTGTTTTACACGAGCTTAATCGCAGCCAGTTTGACTGCTGTTGTGTGAAATCGGGAGAATGTGAAAAATTTACCGGGTGATTCGGATGTTTGTTGGATGTGTCGATTAGAACTTCGTACTGTATGAAAAAAATGTATCATTAGTGGAAGCAAATCGGGGATAATTAAAACGGAAAGCTGAGTGCGCCGGAATTAAAAAATTTTCAAGACTTCTCTCAGTTCAAAAATGTTTATACCCTTGCCTAAAACCATCACTTTTTTAAACTTCATCTTCTTGTTTCAGTCTCAATTAGTGGATACTCTTCTAACTGCAGAGAAACATTGCCACTACCAAAACGCTGTCAACTGTTACCGGAAATTATTAGGTAAGAAAATAAAGGCATCCACAGGGAGCCGTTCAACTAAAGCCTTCCGTATGCATCACACTTCCAAATCGCTGCTACATCAACTGATTGCCGTGCTCATTTTCGTCACATTCTAATCTGACCGCTTTCTCAACGCGATGCCATCACAACTGATAGCTTCATTACAGTGTTATTAGCCTATCCTCACCAGACCAAATTTCGTTCTGAAAATGTTGCCAACCGCATGACACAAAACCTAGCTAGTTGATTTCGGTCCTACAGC